>APFE030759632.1:48863-124257 GCA_000404065.3 Pinus taeda | reverse complement strand
TCTGTGGGGAGAAGCTGCAAATACTGCTATGTACATTCAAAACCGATGCCCTCATTCTGCTTTGGACTCCAAAACTCCTGAAGAGGTTTTCTCTGGTAAGAAACCTGATGTCTCACATTTTAGAATTTTTGGATGTCCTGTCTATTTCATGTGCCGAAAGAAAAGAGAAGTAAGCTGGATGCTACTGGGAAGAAAGGAATGTTTGTGGGCTACAGTGAGACTTCTAAGGCATATAGAGTCTATGTACCTGGTCAAAGGGAAGTAGAGATAAGCCATGATGTCACTTTTGACGAAGATGCTTCCCTGAAGAAAGTAGTAGATCTTCCTAGATCTAAAGAAAATCATGAAGAAAGACCTGGAAATCTGGAAGAACCCCAGGATGAGACTATGCCTGATGTTGAAGGGCCAATGGACCCTATTGATCCTTCCCCTTCTCTAGGAAAGAGGCCATCATGGCTCAGGGACACCCTCGAAGATGCTGAGGGTCATGCTGCCCCAAAGGGGACATTCCGAGAAAGCAAGAAGCCGTGTAGATACCAAGGGTATCTAGCTGCCATGAGTACTATTGTACAATCTGAACCAGGATCTTTTGAGGAAGCCATCAAGCATCAAGTCTGGAAGGATGTTATGCATGAAGAATATGAGGCTATTATGAAGAATGATGTCTGGGATGTGGTCCCGAGACCGAAGGACAAATCTGTGGTCACCGCTAAATGGCTCTACAAGATTAAACATGGATCTGATGGGAGTGCTGAAAAGTTTAAGGCAAGATTTGTTGCCCGTGGCTTCTCTAAAAAGGAAGGAATTGACTATGACGATATATTTGCACCTGTGGCACGATATACCACCATCCGATCCATCATAGCCCTTGCTGCTACGCAAGGATGGAGTCTCCATCAGATGGATGTCAAGACCGCTTTTCTGCATGGTGCAATAAAGGAAGAGGTGTATGTAGAACAACCTCTGGGATTTGAAGTTCAAGATCGAGACACTTATGTCTGCAGGTTGAAGAACGCCCTCTATGGGTTAAAGCAAGCACCCAAAGCTTATTATGAGAGGATGGATAGTTACCTGATGAAGCTGGGCTTCACTCGAAGCAATGCTGATCCAAACTTTTACTTCAAGGTTGTGGAAGGAAAGCCTCTTATTCTAGTGTTGTATGTGGACGACCTCTGATGATCCTCTCATTCATCAATGTAAGAGGGAGCTTGCTGCTGAGTTCGAGATGAAAGACCTAGGACTGATGCACTATTTCCTAGGCCTGGAGGTCTGGCAAAGACCTGGAGAGATTTTCCTTTCTCAAGGAAAATATATTGTGAAGCTTCTGGAAAGATTTGGGATGGTGGACTGTAAGTCCGTGTCGACACCAATAGAACTCAACTTTAAGAAGTTGAGTGGCAACGCTGCAGGGCCTATCTTGGCCAATCCTACTGAGTATCGTCAACTCATAGGAGCTTTGATGTTCTTAGTGAACACCCGTCCGGACATATGTTTTGCAGTGAATACTTTGAGTCAACAGATGGTTGAGCCTCATCATTTCACTGGGTTGGTGCCAAGAATCTTTTGAGATATCTTCGGGGCACGATAAACCATGGGTTGAGATACACTGCCGGGAGTGTGATACTCCGTGGATATACTGATGCCGATTGGGCTGGCAGTATGGTGGATCGTAAGAGCACATCTCCAACATGTGCTAGATACCACTGTGATACTCTGTGATAATCAGAGTGGGATTCGTATGACTGGGAATCCTGTGTTCCACGACCGATCCAAGCATATTGATATCAGGTACCACTTTATCCGGGATATGGTACAGCGAGGCGCCGTAAGGCTCGATCATATAGGAACTGATGAGCAGGTCGCGGATATTCTCACTAAGCCCCTGGGGAAGGTCAAGTTCCTAACCTTTCGTGAGAGTCTTGGTGTCGTGGAAAGACCCTATGATGTGGGTCCTGTTGGACGATGAGCTCTAGGAGCTCTGGGGGGCTTTGGGGATAGCTTCTCGGAGCTTTAAGCACTCATAATGCTTCTGCCCCACCCTTGTGATTATTGAGCTGGTTCGCCACTCATTTATCTGTGCCCCGTATGCATCCTACCCATTGAGTTCAGGGCTCATGGGAAGTACCTCTCATTTGGCCAATGAGGTGTGAAAAAGCTAGAGACTATTAGCAAAGACTGATGGACGCATCAGAGATTGCCGTACTCTCTATCTAGGATGGCATGGTCCAACCACTTGATCTGGGATCAAGATTTGTGAGGTCTGGGACTTCTGGACTGATTATGTCAGTTGGGGGATGATGTCTTTGTGACTGACCCACCTCTGTTCTGAAATAAAGAAGCCAGCAAAGCAAGTTTCGGCGGGATGACTCACGATGTTGATTGCACTAATAGATGGAGTTCTCCCTAGTTGAGAGGGAGTGTTAAATTTGGACAACTAGGTCCAAACTCCATTTTCTGATGCTCAGATTAAGAGGCTAATATTTTTGTTGGATTCCTCTTTCTGAGAGGTGTAAAATCCATATAAAAATAGTCTTAATCCGATGAGCAGAACTTATATTTTGAATTTATTATTCTTAATAAATTATATGTGCAAGGTCAGCCAGTTTTGTCATGTAGGCTCACAGGCCCAACAGATGTGTCACACACCCTCCTTGATGGATATAAATATAGGAAAAATTGGAGATAATTTCATCACAACACAACTCACATCTTCCTCTCTCATCCTAAAGAGTACGAGCTACCTGGTGGACGAATTTCAGCCACACGTGGGAAGGACGAAGAGGACAGACCGTACGACTGAGCTTTAGTACGATTTTCTGCTGCTAGGGTTTCGCAGAAAGTTTGACCAGCGTTGACTTTGGTCAACGCTTGGTCCAATCAAGCTGAAAACTTGTGGAAGGTTCGATTTTTGAAGGCCGTACTACCTAGCACAAAAATCGAGGTCAAAGGGTTGACCGTTTTGCTGCTGCGTTGACTTTTAGCTTGATGCCCTGCGTTGACTTTTCAGGACAGCGTTGACTTTTGTAGAATTGACTTGGGTTGACTCATCTACTGGTTGGAGGGTTGTTGTGACACATGCTGGGCTGGCTGACCAAAGGAGACTTTGCTGGTTGAAGCATCCTGTTGACCCCCGAAACGAACACACACATTTTTCCTGTTTCTGATTTGTCTTCTGTAAGATCTGCTTATATGTTCTATCTGCATTTTGCTTAACTACTTGTATGATTGCTGTGAGAAAAGTGAAATTGCTCTTAGCATAGAACATCTACAAAACTTTACACCTAAGAAATAGGAGATCACAAGTGCGCTAGAATTTAGGATATTGATTGTGCGCATTTTTGCGGAGCTAATGTCCTAGGAAATAGGAGGCAGGAAGTGCGCAAGGGAATAGGAGGACTTGCACTAAGAAATACGAGCCAGACTTGCTCTAGGAAATACGGCTGCCAAGTGCACAAGGAAGAGGGAGCAGGATCAAGCAAGAGACAAGGAAAGTTAAGGAGGCAACAGGGGAACAGTTTTGTGCTAGAGGGCTGAGATCAAACAGTGATTAAGGCAAGCTGAGATTTGTGAGCAAAAGCAGAACGCTTTCTCAGAGAGACAGATTGCTTTGCAATAGATTCGATTGCTCCAGAACAATCAATAAAATACCACATCAAACAGGCAGGTTCTCCCTATTGGGTTTCCAGAGAAAAATAAGTGTGTCAATTTGTGTGATGTGTTTTTATCTCTGTGTTTATATTCCGCCGCTAATGAATTGTTAAGAGACTCTGTATCTTGGTGAAAGTAAACTAGTTTTCAGTTTTCAGTTATTCATCTAAGTAGTTACAGAGTTTCATAGAAATTTAACATAGGGTTAACACTGACGAAATTGATTTTATGAGCGTTTTTTGAAAATCACAACAAAGTTTTGGACCTATGCTGTCAGTCCAAAACTTTGTAGAGAAAAATACCATTATTCAAAAGGCAGGACAATTGTTCAAGCATGACTTAAACTGGTGAAATAAGTTTTCATCTACAAGAATTCAAGGAATACTGCACAGTGATTTAACTAATCCTGGCAAAACTTTCAAACTGCTAGGTATGCCAAAATATCTATCAGCTCTGTGATGAGATGTACAGGATCCGAAACAGCAATGATTATTGGACAACAGTTCACAAAGAGGCATGACCATTGACTACAATTGAGCTTTCCTCAAAATGTGCAGTCACCTACAATAAGACTGCACTGGAATTTGGGATTTGAGCAAGCTTTTGAGATTGAATAAACCTATGAAAAAGGCTCAACAAAATGGTCTTTTACAGTGTTTCATTCATTGATAAATTTTAACCAAGCTATTTGGGTCACTCCAATTATAAACATTATCTTATATTTTCTTTATGCATATATTTTCCAATATTCTTGGCTTGCAAGCATTGTTACCAGAAACAGAATGGGGGGCTCATTCTGCTGAAGAAACACTACAGAAATAGAAACAAGACAAGAAACGCCAATTTCTTCTGCTGTTCTTGTTTCTAAACGTTAGAAACCTGTTTTAGAGAAAACAATGTGCAACATGGATCATTTCTCCCTTCGTTTTTCAAAACATGGATCATTTCTTCCTTCATTCTCCAAAAATTTCATCGGTTTCTCCTGTGCAGTGATCAGTGTTTGGATGAGCTTGGGGTTGCGATTCTAAAATGCATGAGTTACAAGCACTCCTAGACTCCTAGTTGAATAATTCCTTCTGGGGTTGCGACTCTAAAATGCATGAGTTACAAGCACTCCTAGACTCCTAGTTGAATGATTCCTTCTGATACCTTTTCTTTCCGGGCTGACCAAACCTTCAAACAAAGAGAGACGCCACTTTAGAGGCCTTGTATTTCTTGGGAGTCAAGAAGTTCTCTTGATTTTCGTCATTAATGAAAAGCCAATTCCCGGGTTTCAATGAAATCGTGCCGATTGATAGTAAGTTTTAGAAGTGGCAGAACGAAGGGAGGGCTATAGTAATGAATACTGATGCTAGATGCTGCAAAGCTGAAAGCAGGATAGATTGTACCCGGAAAATATAGGAAATATTGTAAATATAATGAGACAAAACTGTGTTTGGCGTTGAGGGAATATTTAGTGATCGTTGAAGACAACGTTGCTTTCTGGAACACATATATTACATTATACACAATTATTAGATAACATGTTTGGGTTGTGAGCCTTTTGTGTAATGTGGGTTATCTCATCCACTAAGTTTTAGCTAAGACTTAGATGATGGAAAGAATGTTCGTTGTTTCCATATGGCAAAGACAGAGTTGACGGAAAAAGTTAAAAATCAAATATATGATTATACGGGATGTTCATCATAAAGAAGTTAACTGTTGTTGTTTTTTCTCTCTCCTAGTTTCCTGTATGCGGAACCTCAAGACTCCACTTCTCAGAACCTGTTCCATTTTCGTTTCTCATTCAATTTCCCGTTCCTCGTTTTTGGTAACATAGCTTGCATGTATAGAATTTTACCCACTTGTGGAGCACATCTTTTGCCGCAAGCCTTACACAGTGGAACATATACCCGAAGCCCCTTAAAATTCCTTGCTTTCATAGCTTCCAGACCAGTAAAGTTACTGTTCGTCTGAATTCCAACTGAAGCTTACGCCACCAATTTTCAAACCAAGGTGTATTTGTAATTTGGCGCTAACTAAAATGGTACAGTGGAAAGACAAATCACTTCTATACATAACTACTCGCTCGCAAATGAGCCCTTGGGCACAAATTACTCCAGTTTTTATGGAAATCGATATTGTAGGTAGATTCTCAGGAAAAACCCTAAAATGATAAGAAAGACCGCAAAAATCAGACCAAATTCAACTAAATTGCAGTGCAGGCTTAGCCTTTCAGCTCAATTGAGATCGTCAAAGACTGGAATTTCGATAAGGAAAAGTACAAGAGATCACGGCAGCAAAGACAAATAGGATGATTATTTCCAGAAATTTTACCTCGTTGGTAGAATTAACCACGGCGTCGACTTCCAGATGCCAAGGATGGCCCCGCCAGAGATAAACCTTGGAATTAATCTCTAGATCAACTGGAAATCTGGAAGTAGTACCGTCGACACCGTTTTCTGACGGGGAAACGGACGTTAGAGGGTCGGAGAAAGACACAACGGAAAACGAAGCGTCTTCGGATCCATCGACAGACGTAGACCGGTGTTGTTCTGCGTCAATCCAGCGGGGCACCTGCTCAATCTTCACCACATAATCTCCATCTCCATTTCCATCATCGCCCATGGGAGAACCACCGCGCGTATTACCCGTGCTGATGCCGGTGCCGGCACCGCCTCTGTACATTTTATACAAAGTTTCACTGGTCGGCTTCAATTATATTCTTCCCACAACCTAAAGCCTAAGAGAGATGAAAAATGGCCTGAATTTTGTGCATTCCTGTAGATTATGCAAATTATAGACCCTCTGCCCCTCTTTGGTATGATTGTCAAGGATCTCAGTACAAATACAAAGGCTTTGCCTTTTTTCTTCCCTTTCCCTTCACTTCCCTTCGATCGATCGCTGGTTTCCCTGAAAATTTTGATTTCTTCTTCTTCGTTCCTTCCAGGAACGAAACCCTCCCTCACATTAATGGCCTGCCTGGCCTGTAACAGTTGCAACACTCTGTATTTCTTTCACCTGGATATCCACGACTACGGTAGAAGAATATCCGGTAGCAATGGCGTCAGTTGACGGGAAGGAGTTTCAGTCTTTGCCACCCGCTTGATCTGCAATTGAACAGCGTGTGACCCATTCCAGCTTCCCCTGCGAAGAGGGATCTGTCGCTTGACCAATGTAGCGCGTGGATTAATGTGGGTTGTTTATAAGGGGTGGGGGGGGACCGTTATCGATTGTGTCGTATATTTTCGAGGGTCGTTGTCATGTAAATATTCCAAAGTTCGTTTTAACGTATTTATGAGAAAAAGTATTTATTGAATTAATGATAATAATGATTATTAACATTCATTCAAATGGACCATGATAGTTATTATAGATATTTTTGGAGATTGATAACGATGGTTATTCTCGTGTGTGTTTAGAGTTTTCTTACTTTAAGGAAACATTGAAAATGTGAAGAACTTATTAATAAATAAATAATATTTTTTTAAATATTAAAATATTTTTTTATACAAAAATATTTTTATATTTTATATGAATAATACACATTTTTTATTCACTACAAAAAAAATATATATATATATATATATATATTTTAACGTCTATGAAGCTAAAGATAACCTATGGGAGAGATTGTTTCTTCAACTAGCTGATGTATTCTGCTATTTTCTTGTGAAGCCTCACAATAAATACTCCTAGCTTCTCGACAAACTCCTCACTAAATAGATTATCCCAAGAGCTAGCTGCCATAATATTTGCATAATTTTCCCTATTGTTTTTAAAGGCCTCGCATTCTAAAATGAAGTGTTTTTTTGTTTCCACTTTTCTCAAAGAACAAAAAATACATATTCTTTCCTCCCACACTTCTTTTGGCATTTTTCGGCGCCCTATTTCACAACGGAGTTGATGAGAATTAGTCCTTAACTGAGCAATAAGAATGTTGGCTCTCCAAGAAATATTGGCCTCTATGTATGCTTTTTGTTGATGATTATGAGTGGGATTAAACACTTCAATATAGTTTTTTTTTTCTTTCTCCCTATCTCCTTGTCCCAAGTATGTTTGTGGAACTTATCCATAACAAAAGTTCTTATCTCTTTACTATTTATGGGACACGTGTTCAAGCAAAATACCCCATTTACTAAACCATTTGTTATTTTGTTGCATCCAAGTCTTCTTTCTTTTGCACATATGTCATTAAAAACAACCTTAGGCCATCTTCCCTCTTCCATTTGCTCAATTTTTTTAAATACCTTATGACTTGCACCATAGCAATTGCTTCAATAGGAGCAGCCCATGTTTCACTTAATAATATAGCATAAGGAACTACATTTTTTATTTTGAATTTGTTTATAATCAAACGCTTATGAATTTTCTCAATTTGTTTCCACTGCATGTCGAATGTACTATTGGCCCACAGTTCGCAACCATAGAGAATTATTGGAATCACTAGAAGCCTAAAAAGAGTTTGAGTGGTTTTCCAGTCCCATAACTCTGCCTCTCTACACATATTTTGAATAGTATAAAATGTTTTCCAAGCCCCCAAAATTATTTTCTTTCTATAGCCATCCCAGCGTAGATTTTTGTTGAAGTCAATTCTGAGATATTTGCAATCCGCAACTTCTTCCAAAATGTTGTCTTCAAAGTAGAACTCATGTTGGTTATGTTTTCTTTTTTTAGAGAAAACCACTACTTTCGTTTTGCTAATATTGACTTGAATCCCCACCCTTATACAAAAATGCTCAAGGGATAGTAAGTGCTCTTGCAAATCAAGAGCAGGTTTAGCAATCAGAATAAAAACATATGCATACAAAAGAAGCCTTATAACAAACTTGCCCAAATGGATACCATCACCCCCTTGTGAATTTAACCACTCCTCAAGCTTGTTGATATATAAACCAAAAAGGGTACGAGACAATGGGAAACCTTGCTTGACCCCGATATCGCTTCTCAAACTTTCATAAATGTCTTCTGAAGTTCTAATTTTGACTTTCACCTTTCCATATAGCATATGCACAACTCCTCTCAAATGTTTAGGAACCTCGAGTTCCTCCATTCTGTGTCAAATCTTATCCCTAGGAACTGTGTCAAATGCTTTTCTGAAATCAACATAGCACAAAAAACTTCTTCCTTTTTCTCCCAAACTTTTTCAATGATGTGCCTTAAAGCTATACAATGATCAACTGTGGAATGTTTAGGTCTAAAACTTACTTTCCCTTTAGCACGCTTATCTTTTTCTTCTGTCCACTTTCTGATTTGATTTTCTAGCATGCTTCCAAATAACTTTGAAAATGAGGAGTTTAACATTATAGTCCTATAATTGGAGGGATTATTGATGTCACTGCTCTTAAAAAGAGGTATTGTGAGACTAGTTGTCCAATCTGTGGGGAACCCTTGTTGTATGATATTGTTGAAAATTTTTGTAATGTGAGGTGCAAGAATCTTTGAGCCCCACTTTAGGTATTATGCTTAGAGTTCAGCTAAGTCTTTTGCTTTTCCAACACCCAACTTCTTGATACCCATCTCTACCTCTTGCATCGTGAAGAGTTCAATATTAGTGTTGACGAAGGGGGGAGGGTCAACCTTGGGATCCTGCTCATAGAGTTATCTTGCATAATCAAACTATTTAGAAGTTGTAATATTATTTTCAGTTTGCATCTTTCTCGGTTGGAGCTCCTTCCAAAATAATTTGGGATTATTTTTCCCAATGAAGATTAGTTCTTCCCTCCTTGAACTATTATATCATTGAACTTGGAAGTCATTACATTAAAATTCATTATATTATTTTGCTAAAATTGAACTTAAGTGGAGAGAATCTAATTATTCCTCTCATCCACTCCAACTAAACCCAATCAATATCTATAAAATAATTTATTTTAATTAAAATAATATTTTATAATATTAATGATGGTTATTAGGGGTGACAGGAGGGGGAGGAGTACTCTATGGCCCTATGTAAGACAAAGCGTTCAGGTACTCATGGGGTTTTGGTCATATGATAAATAATATAGCATCGATATATGGCCTCTACCAAGGACTTATGTTAGTCAAAGAACATCAACTGGACATACTTACGGTTATGGGAGATTCTCTCTTAATCATATATCATCTGGTCAAAGGCTTCCTCTCAAAAAAGAAATCTATGCAAATATCATGAAAATTGTGGAAGATATCCCGTCCAAAACATATTTCCATGTCCTAAGAGACTTCAACAGAGAAGTAGATAAGTATGAGGTGTAAATTGAGATAGGTGAATTAAAGATTAATGCCCAAATCAAGTGTGCTATAATTCCCTAATGGTGGATGAAGTTTGTTAAAAAAAAATCTCTAATGGTGTTATATGTTGTAAATTTTGGGTTTCGTTGGGGCAGTATTATAAGGTATTCACCTACAAAACCCCTATTTTTGTTGCTCATATACATTATCCTCGAGACAATGATGTATTCCTATTGGAAAAGAGAAAACAATTGGAAAATTTTGATAAATTAGCTCTCTAATACCTAATGTATTTGCTACAAATATAAAAACAATAATAACGATTATTAATGTCTTCAAGATTATTAATAATAATTAACATTTATTTTGTTTTACTTATATATATGCGAGAGATATTTTTGCCGCGTATAATAGGTTTTCCCCACTATATATATAACATTTTTAAAAATATAATATATTATTTGAAAATTATTTTTATTTTATTTTTCACCAATTTAAAAATATATTTTTTTAAATAATTTTGTTGTAAATATGTTTTTTTCCTATTTAAACAAAATGTAATAATCATAATTGAAAACAATATTTTTTTTTTTCCAGAAGTTTCACTCATCATATATAACAAAATTACATTAAGGAAAAAAAAAATTTAATTATATATATATATTTATCAAGTAGTTTGCATTTTTAATCTATTATTAGCAGAGAATAAATTACAAAAAACAAATGGTATTTTAAGAAGTTTGCAATATATCACAGGGTTGCCATTTAGCGTAAGTCCGTTTCATGGCTCTGCTGTTCCAAATATTTTAAAATATAAAAAATTGTTTTAAATTGTTTAATCCTAATGATTGGAAGATATCTATAAATTTATTGTCACTACAAGATGTGCATATAATATATATTCTATTTATGAATATAAATGTTAACCATGGTTCTTATTATTATTTAATAAAGTTAAATATATATTAATAATAACAATTAATAATGTTATATTGATAGATAAATAATATATTAAATTAGTACAAATATTAATATATTAATTTAACAAGAAATTACCAAAATATTAAATAAATTATATCCAAAATCATAATAATATATTAAAATGGAAAAGCTATAAAAACTATTCAATACACATTATTAACAAAGACTAATAATTAGCATTCGGTGCAAAAACACGTCGATATAAGTGTATATGAATGTAGAATAACGCAGAGTTAGCGCTGCAGGAAACAAGGATGTAGACTTGGAAGGCATGAGGAATCAGGAGGCTAAAGTATTGGTATAGTAGAGCTTTCCAAGTGGGTAAATGTGCATTATGGAATATGCAGTATATCAGATCTCTATCATTGAACTCATAACTAAAAGAGAAGCAATCTTTGAGGAGACATCATTGTGGCATTCCACCATCTTCTTTGAATAACATCTTGGAGATTATGACGAGAAGTTGTTTGGATGGGGGAGAAAAAAAAGCAATTGAGAAACACGCATTTCATGGGTTGGTCAAAAGCCTAAATGAATTGAAATGGTGTTCTCTGCTGCAATTTAAGGAATCCCTGAGTAATTTTACCATGTTGTGATTTTGGATTGGAAACAAGTGGATCACGTGCTCCCATTCTTGTTTCAAAGTTTAGAAAATGAAGCTTAGAGGGCTAGACAGGTTGAAAAGGACAACAATTTATTTTCAAACAAAACATGGAAATTTTGAAAACTCGATGCCCATTGGAATTTGTGAGCATTTACCAAACTAGTAGATTGAAGGAAGTAGCTTATCGTAAGCGAAAAGTGACAGTCCATAATTTTCAGTACACACCCAAATTTAATAATATTGTAGGGCACACGCTTAGCAAAAACACTTTTCTCTTTTTCATATTGTAAACAAAATGATGTGTTTGTTGAAAGCAATATTATAATATATCTTGCAATAAGTTCAAATAGGTGTTCTCTACTTTTCAAGTCACTTGATCATAAAGTGTGCTTATATCTATGAATGCAATGCCACTGCTTCCAGTGAATCTAAGGGCATGTTTTACATCATTAGAGTTATTATTTATCTTTGTAAAGTTAATAATTTTTTCACAAAATTACTTTTGTTTAATTTCATATATTTTGATTGAATGTTAAATTTTAGAAAAAAATATTATAATTATTAGATCTTTTTGTTTTAGATATAGCATATTGTAACTTAATTGCTACATGTTTTATTGAATATTAAATTTTAATGTATCTCTTTTAACTTAACTCAAGAACCAATTATACAAATATGATAATTTGGGATCGAAGGAAAACATATAACATAATTTAACGTACTCCATTCTATTATATCTCTAATATTGTAATTATTGTTATGAGAATATAATAATAATTGGTATTATATGACCATAACATTAGAGAACATGAGGATAAAGTATCATATTCTCGTTTGATCGCATTCAATGGATAACTTGTTATTTAATATGGTTTCTTAATTTCCATATATAGTTACCTTGCTTTCTGGATACATTGCAACAAAAAATGACAGTGTAGTGTAGTGTTAAGATAATACTGAAGTTATCTATATGAAATGAAATGATATTTTAAAGTCCATGGTACTAAAAATAATCTATGGGACCATATAAAACACATTGTATATTTACAAATATTTGGATTCTACATAGTAGCAGTATGTCCTTTGTCTGTATGCGAATCAATTTTCTTCAACGAAAAGAAAAAGAAAACCAAGTTGTAGGCTACGAACTCTCCAAACTAGGAAGAAATTGGTCTTGTTAAGCTACAAATTAAATCCTTTGAAATAAATCCATGCTTTAAAGATGCAAACATCACAATTGTGAAATGTGAAATACATATAAACCAGGCTTAGATTTCCAAGTCTGATTGCCAATAATTGTTTATGAATGGAAGGAATCTTCAGCTTTTAATCATACTTCTGATTTTATAAATTGTTGTAATCTCAAATGGGAATTCAAAACTTTTTCTACCTCAAATCATGAATCCTTGGCATATGTTGAGTCTTTTTGTACTGACCGAAAGTCCCACACATGGATACATAAGGGATTTTCAGTTTCCAATAAACTTACATGTTAATATGATGTAATGTCAAGCATAAATACATTCCCAATCCTTAGTTTCCAGTAAGCCACCATTTTCTTCTAGTATGTGATAGCCTCAAGCAAGAATAGATCTAGAAGCTCCTAGAGGTGTTACCGACATTCATTTCAGTGGTACAGTAGTGATGACCATGTTATACATGGACAAATCCTCTCCATAATATACAAACATCAAGCATAAGATTTGGAAAAGCATGGTTTTTCTCTTAAATGTGACGGATTAAGGAATCCATCTCCATATAACGTTGAAGTAGTCAACATAAAAGCCATTCTTGCAGGCGGAAGACAAGCACAAGGCCCATGCATGGCTAATTCTTCTTGCCTTTATAGATTTCAAAAGACATGCTGAGGAAGTATAACTAACACCATAACCATTTATATGATCCACTCCTTAGAAGGTTAAAATATACATAGATTCACACCAATAATAACTATAACACGACATCTTAATATTCATATACATGTTGGGGTTGATGATTCCATGATGATAAGGTTAAAGGAATTGTTGAATCTAAATGGTTTGTTCGTCTTCCTGCAAGCGAATAATAAGCAAATATTTGTGTTGGGTTCTCTGTAATTTCTGCTTTCAAATTAAAACCATCCACTGTAACCTAAGAAGCTAGAGTAAACTCTATGTTCCAGAAAGGGTGCGACATAACTAGAAGAGGAAATCAAGTTGGCGTTGCATTGTAACCTTGAACCCAAATATATTTTAGAGACCTCAAGTTAAGCACTGCAATAGATAATGCATATTCACAGAAGCAACAACCCCTTAATTCAAGTCTCTCCAAATTTTGGCATCCCTTCGAGAAGTCAAGAAGTCAAAAGTCAGTTTCTCACACATAACCAAAAATCATCCATCTCACATTGCTACTATACTTTCCAATGTAGCCAAGGCCTATGCCCGTCAATCCTCCAGGCCTTAGGTAAAATCCAAACCTCCTAAACTTTTCGCACCCAAGTAGCAAAACCATGACACCATTTTCTAGTGGGAGGTTAGTAACTTGTTCTTTCTTGTCTAACAAGACTACCGAAAATCCCTCTGATTTTTGCAAAATTTACAGACATATTCTAAGGCTAATTTAGTCATATCTAAAACATACACAACAATGTACTCTATATTGGGACAACCTTGAGCTATAATTGAAAGCCCTTTGTGAGAAACAAAGTTTTGATCTATTGAAAATAACAACAAGAAATGTTAAAAATAGAATCAAGAAAGTCCAGCTTAATTTGTCCTTAAATTAAACTGAGAATTAAAATCGAATTATTTACTCATAGCAACTTGTTGGCCCTCGTTTTTTAATCCAATTTTGCTTAAGAAAACACACTTAATTTCTATATTATCCATCCATTTGCCATCATATACACCCCATTTTGATATATTTATGCATATTCAGGTATGTAAATTTAGTTTTGCAATTTTTAGATGTTTTTATGAAAATTGAATTTTAAGTGCATTTTTTTACAAAATAAGAAATTATCGTAATGGCTTCATAGATATCATATTTGCAGGACACTTGGGCACCAGCTGAGTACATTTCTAGAAAGCTTGAGAACTAAGATTGAACTAACTCCTATTGGTTCGGTCAAACCAACCTTAAACATGCCCGGTTAAAGTTGGTCAAACAAGACTAGTCATTTAAGAAATCCCTAGGAAATAGGGCAGTTTTATGATTTCATGGGATTTTCCATATTTTTAGTGATGGGATGGATGAGTTTGACTTGGATAGATAGGATATGGGTAGACATAGCTGTTAGAGACATTTTAGATCAATTTGTCTCATATTTTTCTATTTAAGCCAAAACATTGAAGGCTTATGTATGTAGAATTTGTATAATTTCATATTGAGACTTCTAAATACTTTGAGTTACTTTGAGGAACATGTTCTATCTTCATTTTGTTGTTTAATGGTGTGGAGGATTGACTAAGTTTTCAGTAGCTGATAATCTCTTCAAGTGTGCAAGGCAAGGGTGGAGAGCCCCCACTCCAAGCTAAGTACACTTCATGGTTAATCTAGCTTGATTTTCATAAACTAGTTTTTCCTCAGATTTGTTTATTTGATTTGATGTATGATGTTTTATTATGTTTGTTGATGAATCTTGGTTTATTTATCATCTTTATATGAAGGGACAACCCAGTATTCAAGTTGAACCCTCCTTCTATTGGATTAATGAATAGAAACTAAAATTCATCTTTCTTGCTTTCAAGTGATTTTTTGAATTTTCAGTTTTCTAACAATGGCATTAATGATGAATGAATTTGTAATGAAGAATAGAAAGGACCTCCTTAGTTGGGAGTCTGTTCCATTATTTGTTTATGCATCTTAAACTATTGTCCATTAGTGGTTTTTTATTTCTGTTCATAAAGTAGTCTTCTAGAAGAAGGACAAATATGGTTCTCCTAAGTTAGGAGCCACTTCTCCTACTTATTACATAATGAATTAGAAATTACTTAGTTGAATTTTATATTTGTAATATGCACTTCTAATTAGTTTATAATTGCATTTCCTTCAGTTTCCATAACTTATCTTCTAAAGTTGATTATAGTTGATATCCATACATTTTGGACATGCTTCTAAGTTTTACGAACTTGGATTGATAGTGAAATACTTGTGTTAATTTACTCTATAAATTAGCCCAACACAACTTGTAAATAGTTAATTAAGTTTATTTAACTTAATTAGCTTAGGAATTTTGAGTGGGAAGTCTTTTTGAAGTCATGTATATGTTCTCCCTATATTATAGGGGTCCAAGATGAGTTAATTGTGAGTTGGAATTAGATAACTCAGTTTATTGAGTTAAGTTAAGTTAAATTACTTCCAAACTATTTTAGGAACTAATAGTGAGTTAACAATCAGTTGGTGCACTAATGCATTAACTAGTGCTACTCCAGTTAATTGAAGATTCCCTCATCAAAAACACATGCATGTCGATTCTGAAAAAGACCCAGTTAAGACTAGAGTGCAGGGACAGTGTACTATCAGTTGTATGACTTACTGAGTTGTATAGATCATGCATGCAATCATGAACTAAACCTAGAAGGGATTGTGCAGTTTTGGATACACTAGATTCCCATTAATATGGGCTAGTCAACCATAGGAATTGTGCAAGGAAAGAGGGGCTTGGAGAGCAGCAGAAGAGGCCAAGGTTTGTCTTGAGCTTGCTTGTGAGCTGGGATATTGGTTATACTGAGTGTTGGGATTGTTCTTGTGAGAACAAGCATTCAATATTATCAGCTTGGATTTCTGATTACTGCAATATAGATAGTAGGGGTTTTGAGTTGTGGCTTTCCTCAGGAAAACTTATTATGTTATGTGCCATTGATTTGTCTTCCTCTTTTTATTATTTTTTCATCGATTTATTAGCTTCTGTTGGTTGAAAGTAGAAGTAGATTCTTGTCTTTTGCTTTAGTACATTTCATACGCTTGTGAATCTATAGGATTTTCTACATGGTATTAGAGCTGAGAATAGTATACTAGAGGAGATTTCGAAGTTTTGAGTTTAGGGTTACAAGTGAAATTCGAATTTGCAATACATACTTTAGGATCGACAAATGGCATTCTACAGTTTGCAGCTTGAGTATGCCTTGGATGGAAGCTCAAATTATATAGCCTGGAAGGATGGGATGGAGGCTGTGCTAGAGGAAAATAGCTTGAAGGAATTCATTGATCAGGACATTCCTAAGCCATCAACATTGAATGCTCAGAATCTGGTCGAATGGAAGAAGTGTGTGGCAAGGGTGAGGCAAATAATCCTTGAGGGAATTCGAGATCACATTGTCTCGAGTCTCCATGGGAAGGAAACTCCGCATGTTATGTGGAAAGCATTGAAGGACCTCTTCCAGAACAACAGTGACCATAGGAAGTTGGCACTGAAAGATAAACTTCGAAAAATCAAGATGGAGGTGGGCAATTCAATTCGAAATTACTTGACCAAGTTCACTCATTGTCAAGATGAACTTGGAAGTGTTAGAATCATAGTTGTTGAGGATAATATGGTGAGTCTTGCTCTTCTAGGACTCCCAAAGAGTTGGCATAATTATCAGGACTCTGTCAATGGTCAGGATAAGTTTCCGTATTGGGAACGACTGTGGTCGGATTTGATGCAAGAGAAGATCAGGAGGAACACCAAAGATAGGACCTCTTCTGAGAAAGTGGAAGAGGATTTTTCCTTAGCGAGTAAGGCAAAGAAGGCCAAGGGAAACAAGTCCCAAGGTGAGGAGGGCAGAAAGAAGATGGACTTGATGAAAGTCAAGTGTTTTCACTGTCACGAGCATGGGCACTATGCCAAGAACTGCCCACAGAAGAAAGAAAGCAAGAAGGATCCGACAGTAGCGGCAGCAGGTGAAGCTCTAGCTTCACAATTCGAACTTGATTTCACTCTTATTGCATGGTCAGCATTGTCATGGGAGGCGTGTAGTATCTTGACAGCGGTGCCTCATTCCATATGACGAGGAATAGAGATACCTTTAGTGATTTTGAGGAGAAAGACCTAAAGCAAAGCATAGATTTTGGAGATGATGAGAGGTATAGAGCTATCGGGATCAGTACAATTACCTTTCAAAGGGAGTTTGGCTCCCCTCTCAGGATCACAAATGTGATGTATGTTCCAAAATTAAAGAAAAATCTTGTTTCAGTCACGGTATTGGAAGACCATGGCTATGATGTGGTTTTTAGTAAGGGAAAGATTTTCCTTAGACACATCACCATGGGATAAATGAAACAGATCGGTTCATGAGTCAAGAACATGTTTGCTCTTGAGGTTCAAGATGCATGCAAAGCCTTGAGGAGAAAGGCAAAGGTTAGGAACTTGTTGGTTGAGAGGGAGAGTAAATTACCTCTCAATATGTAGCCCCATAAGAAGCCTCAGAAGCAGATTCAAGAAATTGTGGAGTAACCACAATTAGAAAAGTTGAGAGGAGACCAAGTGGAAAGATCCACTCAAGCAGTCTGAGACAATTGTGGAGAAGCCACAATTAGAGAAGTTGAGATGAGACCAAGTGGAGGCGTCCACTCATGTAGAGACCTCCAGTAGGGAAAATTTCGAGTCAGGTGGGCAGAGGGATCACATGCATCCATACCTCCAGGTGTGAGGTGGAGAGATGTGAAGTGATTGTCCCAAGAGGGCTGAAATTGGGTAGATTCCATTGAGAGGTTTTATCTCATGGATCACACCTTGCTACGGGAGCCCAAAGTACATAGTAGCAGGAGGAATCAGTAATGATCGATGCAATCAAAAATCAAAGTGACAGAGGCTAAAGTAGTCAAATACTGAAGAGCGTAGAGAAGGGTTGACAACAGTGCAGAAAGGTAGAGTCAACAAAAGTGTAGAGTTTCAGTCGGCAAAGGCAATAACAATCAGAGACTTTGATGATAGATTCATCACACTGATTCAAGTTGGATGTTTTTTTGTTTATGGAGTTGTTGTAACAACAACACTAGAGAGAAGTGTTGCATGCAAAACATTCTAAAGGTTCAGGATCGGGATCGAGTTGAATTCATTTCTTGTTGAGAGGGAGTGTAGAAAAATGGCAACAAGAAATGTTAAAAATAGAATCCAGAAATTCCAATTTAATTTGTCCTTGAATTACACTGAGAATTAAAATCAAATTATTTTCTCATAAAAACTTGTAAATAGTTAATTAAGTTTAATTAACTTAATTAGCTTAGGAATTTCGAGTTGGAAGTCTTTCTGAAGTCATGTATATGTTCTCCCTATATTATAAGGGTCTAGGATGAGTTAATTGTGAGTTGGAATTAGATAACTCAGTTTACTGAGTTAAGTTTAGTTAAATTAGTTCCAGATTGTTTGAGGAACTAATAGTGAGTTAACAATAAAGTGGTGCACTAATGCATTAACTAGTGCTACTCCAGTTAACTGAAGATGCCCTCATCAAAAACTCATCCATGATGATTCTTAGAAAGACCCAATTGAGACTAGAGTGCAGGGACAATGTACTATCAGTTATATGATTTGCTAAGTTGTATAGATCATGCATGCAATCAGTGTTTGAAACTAGAAGGGATTGCGCAGTTTTAGATGCATAGATTCCCATTAATATGGGCTAATCAACCATAGGAATTGCGCAAGGAAATAGGGGCTTGGAGAGCAGCATAAGAGGCTAAGGTTTGTCTTGATCTTGCTTGTGAGCTCGGAGATTGATTATACTGAGTGTTGGGATTGTTCTTATTAATGCAATGTAGATAGTATGGGTTTTGAGTTGTGGCTTTCCCCGAGAAAACTTATTATGTTATGTGCCATTGATTTGTCATCCTCTTGCTATTATTGTTTTCATCGATCTATTGGCTTATGTTGGTTGAAAGTAGAAGTAGATTCTTGTCTTTTGCTTTAGTACATTGCACGAGCTTGTGAATCTATAGGATTTTCTACATGATAAACCTCCAAACTAGCTTCATCTTCCCTTAATCGTTTACAATTCTCAGCTGCTACTTCTAACCCTCTATCTCCAATCACATTAGTAACATCACGAACTTCAATATTAGTGCATGACTACAACAACTGGAAATAGTTTTCAGTGATCAAAAGTGTATATTGCAAATCCAATTTCGTTAATGAAGATGTTCATGGAAATATAGCTGGTAATTCAATCTCAGTCATATAATCCATCCTTGTTAATGACATCAACTTTGTAGGGAATTTAACCATTTCATAAATATTGGGTTCTACAACACGCTCTTCACTGCTACTAAATGATCCACCCCCTTATCAACTCAAGGTCATTAACATCAACATTTTCCAAAGTTGTCATGTAGAAGTTCAAAACTTCCAATGAAGAATTATGAAGTGCAATCTCATGTAAACGATAAAGGTGATAGGTCTTATCCAAATCAGGGGATGAGTTGTTAGTCGAACATCTACCAAGGTTGTGGCCAACCGTGAAATCTTTCTCAAAAGTCTATGTTGGTCTCCTCAGCTAAAAAGATGATTAAGAGATTCTAGCTGGGCAATACAATGCTCTGTATATTTCGATGTGGCCCTCAATATTTTTATTTTATTTTATTTTATTTCTTTTTCTTTTTTTTTCAATGGCATTGTGGCCTTTCTCTACTTGTTAGATGATGCTGACACCCCGCCTTGTCACCTTTAGCACAATGCCTAAACATGGAAAATGAAGTAAACCACAGTTCTCATTGCAGGTGCCCTGCTCAGCCCTCGAACCAGCTAGTTTAGTTGTCCTCCTATAAATACCTACCTATTTGAATTGCATGTAACAAAACTTTCTTCAACATGGAATGCACATTCCTCCTTCCCTCAACGATCTTCTTGCTGCGTTGCACATGACCTTTAGGATCTCACATAATTTCTCTATCCTCCCCAGGAACAAAGTAGGAAGTTGTTGAAGCAAGGCATTGTATTCATCAGTAAGTTGGGCAATCTCAAATTGTTCCCTGAAATCTATGTCCATGAAGAAACGCTGCGAGATTGAAGAACAAAGTTGATGAATGAGTTTTTTTTAATATAATTGTTAAGCAAACAACAAATGTTGTTTTTCTTTATTTGGACAAATGACTTAAACATATTGTGTGTATATAACACCATCTTCCTCACAACCATTAAGAAATTTATTGTTCATGCTGTCTCTCCTCTACTTCATTTATTCACACTAGACATAATGCCTGCACAAGAGTGTGTCAAATCCATGCAAATGATGTTGAGCCAAAGTTCAATGATTTCTCTGTACAATGCATATATAAGTAACCAATTAAATTATACTTTGTCTAAGTATTGTTGAAAATAACAGTTGCAAAGCTTCGTATTTTTTTTATTCCAGAGGACTTGACCTTCCATAAGCCTTTAGCCTCTTTATTATCTATAAGTCGTTAGCCTCTTTATTATCTATAATTGAGCATTACATTTTGGAGAAGCAACCTGATTGTAGCTTCACCTTTATTTTGTACCTGTTGATGTCACATTCTCCTCAAATTCAAGTTTTTGTTACAAAACTCTCCACTTATCAACATGGTGGGAAACCTAGTGATGCCAACCTCATGATCAAAAATGACCAAAACTTCATTCTATGATAGAGAGACTGAAAGGGGCATGGGGTAAGACCAAGCCCCAAAATAATGAATCAACAATCTCTCCCTGATGCATCTCTTCTATAATAAGCAATGTGGCAGGCCTTGAACCAGGAAAATAGGGCGGGAATACCCATCTCTTGCTACAGAAGCAAGCTACAACTGACTGAGAGATTACATTCTTGCATAGGACACAAGGAGGTCGTAGCAAGAGGATAAACCTTAAATTTATATGCTACAAATTTTCCCTCAAATTACTAACATCCTCAAGAAAGAGTTATATAAAAGAGCAAGGAGATCACCCTACTTATAAAATCATATTTTGGTAGATTCCAAGAGTGTTATGATCACTTCAAGCAACTTTTTACTTTTCCTTTCTGTATAAAACTCCTCACTCAATAGATCACTAGATGTCAGGCAGGTATCAAGTTTGGAGGGGCAACATTAACCAGTTAGCCCAATAACTCAACTACCACTCCAAAAAATACTAATGCTTGATTTCCAGGTGTGGTAATGAACAGTAATGATGCCAAGTCCATATCATTCAAATGATACAATATAAGTTGGATAACCTTCTAACAAGTTGTCGAGATGCATCAAAGTAGTAAGAAAGTTGAAATGAAAATAATGGTGGGGGGAGGAGCGAGGCGAAGTTTTTAAGCCTTCATCAATTGGATAATTGAACCCTGTCATTGCCCTTTATTTGTTTGCATGGGAATCTACTAAAACCTCCCACATGGCTACGCATTTTAGCTGAAGAAGGTTCGATTGCTCCAACACTAGATGATTCATTTGCTGAGCTTTTTTGCTTCATACTAAAGAATTTTGTTGGAGATATTGTTGGGGTGGTATTTGAATCTGTGTGAGAATTGTCTCCACTAGTATAATTTTGGACATGTTTGCGAGCATCAATATTTTGGGAATCTGTCGGTATCTGTGAACCATAAAGTAATCGACTTTTACTCTTCCTTTGAGTATGTGACTCTTGCTGAGAATTTTCATCATTCTTTGCTCTTGGATACATAACTTATTTTGGTTTTGGCGACTTAGGTGGACAGTCCCGAGATTCTTCAGTCGTACTTTCAGCTTGCAAGTGGTCAAAAAGAGAGGCATGCTTATTTATGCTTAGAGTATTCTTTTCAAGTGACAGTGAACCTGAAGATGACTTAAATGAAAAATATGTAACATCACTCAAAGCAAAAAAACCTTTAATTTATTCTCTAAAGCAAGTATTGTTTGTTGGCATCCACTAAGCTTCTTGGTTGCAATTGAAATATATATTTCCTTTCTTATACAGTTTTCAAAAGGTAGTGAACCAAAAGCAGCGAATGGCGTGCTCTCAGAATGAGCATTATTTGCACAACTTGAGTCGAGGGATGAGGTTTAAGTAAGGCAGGTTGTGGAAGCGAGGATGCAGTTACGCAAAAGGAGGTGACAACGATGGAAAGAGGGATGTTATACTGGTAGGCATTAGAGAATTAATATTCACTGCGTAGCTCCAGGCTCCTGCCTCATGCAAATACTAGCTAAAGGGGTGACACTGTTGAGATTTTGTTGAGGATGACGAATCTCAACAATGTCGCCAATAATAACTTCATAATATAATGCCTATTGACATAACAACTAACCAATTTCACTGATAATATTCTTAATCCAAAATTATTTATCCAAAAACTATTTAATACTAGCAAGAGGAAAACAAATATAATATTAATTAAAATAAATAAATAAAATGGCATAGTCTAACTTACAGATGAAATAACCCTTTTCACCGAAATTCGATGATATAATGTCAAGCAAGATTGTGATTTTTTGTTGTTTAAAATATATTTTTAAATGCAAAAAAGGATTCAATACCCTAAAAAACCCATGAGGCACTCAAATTTTACAAATTAGACAACTTAAATTCACGTTTTTAAAAATCTCTCTTAGATTTTGGTTAAAATTAACCAAAAAAAAAATGTTCTTAAACAAGTCATTTCGTCTATAAATTAGATTATCCTACATAAAATTAGTTTGTAAAACTTCATTGAACTATAGCAATTGCAACTTAATAAGTGGCTAAATGTTAGATTATGAATGACAGACAACTGCATTGATAGCATTTATGGCATCAACGTGAAAATCATTAACAATCTATGGAATGTCCTCAATTTTAAGAGCTTGAGGAGTAAGATAATATGTAAAATCCATGTCGTTGTTCAACAAAATCTTTCCCTATATTTTTCAATCTGGTGATGAAATAGGAGACTACACGTTGGGTTGATAATCTGCATTTGATAAACCTTGTTAGCCATATCTATTCAAAGAAATTGAATGCAAATGTTTTTTTATCAGCATAAAAAACATATAATAATATTAGTTTAATCTAAATAATAGATAAAATGGTTTATTTTTGGAAAGAAAAAGATAAAATGGTTTCCATAATAACACAAAAAAATAATAATATAAAAATAACTTTAATCCAATGCATATTACCAATATGGAAGGAATTTATAAATACACAATCCAAATTTGAATCCAATATACATAATCTGTATGGAAGGAATTTATAAATAGAAATGCATGTGTCCTTACCCATATGGGAAAACCTTCCCATATGCCAAATTTGACAAAAGAAAACACCTCCTTTCTCGTGTACAACATTGGCAATGGGCTTCCAGGCTTTCACTTGCTCCTCCTTCCATATTCTTGGTGTATTTGGATACTTGTCGATGCAATTACACATTTCATCATCAAATAACTCAGAAGTTGGGGCATATTTAGGATAAATTATATCAAGGTTGTGAATGTAAACAATATATTTGCAATTCTTCATATAATCTTGTAAAAAAATGTAATGTTCCACTCTTTATATCAATACTATGAATGTAAACTATATATTTGTAGTTATTCATATAATATTGCAAAAAAATATATAATGCTCCACTCTCTATATGTTCTCTACCCTTGAGCAATATTTATATGCCAATAGATTATGTAATGATAAAACCTCTGATTTAATGAGCACATAACTTAAAAATAATGTCCAACATGTATGTCCTTGGCCTAATGGATAAAAAAAATTGTACTCTAACCTGCAGTTATTCCCATGTAGCTAGGTCAGTTATGGGATAGTCAGTAGAATGTGCTAAGAAAATAAATTTCTCTTTTCACGGAGGGAAATGCATCAGATGGTCAAGGAAGCGTAGTCCCTATCAATGAAAATCAATCTCTACAGGGATTTCGACTTTGTGGATTGGGAGTTCCTTTCGATGATTTTATACAAAATAGGCTTTCCACACGGGCATGTTAAATGGATAATGGCTTGTTTATCTACAACTTCTATAGTTGTTCTCATCAACAGTGAGCCTACACAATTCTTCAAAATATTCAGGGGCCTTAGACAAGGTTGTGCTTTGTCCCCACTCATCTTTATTTTGATTATGGATGCTTTCAGTAGAGGGATAAAGTCCAAAACAATGGTTGGCTCTATTATGGGATGTCATCTCTCTAGAAGATGCAATTTTTCCCACCTTATGTTTGTGGATGACATTCTATGCACTGGGACAAGTAAACTATTAGAATGGGAGGTCTTTCACAAGATTTTTGATGATTTTGGCAAAGCTTCTAGACTGTGGATTAATAAAGATAAAACTGAGTTGATCACACATCAAGTGAATGACTGTGTTACTCTTGAAATTGTACAGTTGTTTGGCGTCAAAATTAGAGAGATGTCATCTGGATTCAAATATCTGGGATGTACATTAAAGCCTTGCAAATACTCTTCATCAAATTGGGAATGGTTAATCTCCAATTTCAAAAAGAAATTGTATAGTTGGGATCAAAGATGGCTTTCGATGGGTGGTAGGCTCATTATGATTAAGGTTGTTTTGCTGAGTATCCAAGTCTATTGGATGCATCTCTTCCATATCCTGCAATCTATCATCAATAAAATTGACTCTTTGGTTGCCAAATTCCTTTGGTCTAGCTCTTGATTTGACAAGAAGATACACCTCATAGGCCTAAAGTTGATTTCCAAATTTGTTAAGAATGGGGGATGGGACATCATTGATTTTTGAAGCTTCAAGTTGGCGATGTTGGCTGTGAACATGTGGAGACTCTTCTTTGATAAGGGGTTGTGGCAGGACATCTTGTTCGACAAATATATTTCGAAATCTTGCCTGGAACATTGGATTGTGACAGGGGCCCCATCGGTTGGTAGATCTTCAAAAATTTGGAGCAACCTTAGAATTTCCACCCCATGGCTTTGTAGCAACCTCTGCTGGATGGTAGGTGATGGGATACAAATAAAAATTGGCTTGGACGTTATTAAACGTCTAAATGGCTATCACCTCCTTCCTTTCTCGATAATTTCCTTCCTTAACTCTCGGGGGTTGGTCTCCCTTGCTAGCTTGTGGAAATGGTCTCATACAATTGGTGTTGCTGGTACTTGGCCCCATACATGGCAGATTGAATTTCCAGAGATGTCTGCATATTGGGAATATTATCATTCCCTCCTTTTCTTGGTTAGCATTAGGATTACATAGGGGTAGGACAACTTGGTGTGGGGTAGTCACATTGGTAACAACGAAATTTCGGTCAAGGAAGTTTATGCCCACATAACGTCATCCTCTCTAGAGCTACCCTTCTCTGACTGTACCTCTTTGTTTTGGCGGTGGAACATGCCCTTGAAAATCAAGTGCTTCTCCTAGCTAGCTATACACAACCATATCTTGACTTGGGATAACTTGATTAAGAGGGGATTCTTGGGTCCTGGAATTTGTTCTCTTTGTTGGCAGAATTATGAGAGCAACACTCACCTTTTCCTTAGTTGTCTTGTGGTTGTTGAGATTTGGGTCAAGGTCTCCTCTCTTCTGGGTGTCCCCTATTTCAGCAATGCAAACTCTATTCATGATTGCATTAATCTTTGGTATGGCGGAGCGAAAGATTATAGATTGGTCCCTCTCTATGTTCTATGGGGAATTTGGAGGGCTAAGAACACTCTTATTTTCGAGAACAAGCCCCCTATGATCAAGGATGTTGCCCTAAATATTGTGGCCTACTTCTAAGAAATTGGCCCTTGGGTGCCAAAACCCTCTTCTCGATCCATCTCTTTAGTGGACTTGAATGGGATCTTCCCCATTTTCTCCTTCGATGGGGCTTCCTTAGATGATGATTGTGGCTGTCGTGTCGCCCTCCACATTGATCCTGATACGATCTTTAAGTTTTCTTGGTATGGAGGCAGGGGAGACAATTGCAGGGCTGAGTTGTTGGTGATGTGGAGTGCCCTCCAGTGTTCTTCTTAGCTTGGGCTAGAAAGACTCTTGATCATTGGTGATTCTCTTTCCATGATTAAGTAGGTGTTGGGTCAATTCTCTCTTAAGGTCCCTATCCTCTGTAACTAGATGTTATAGATCATGTAACTCATTCCCTCTTTTTCGGCCATTTCTTTTCAACATGTTTTTTCGGGAACAAAATATGGAGGTTGACGCTCTCTCCAAGCGTGGCCTCACCCTCTGCCCTGGCTTCTTGTTCTTTGAAAAAATCTCTTTTGAGCTTTAGCTCCTCGTTTTTTATGCTGGTAGATGGTCTCAATGTCCTTTGGTTCTTGGAGGTCTTTGTTCCCCTTGGGTATGCATTGTCCCCTTATCTTTCATTCAGGCTGGGATGTTTTTTTTTTTTTTTTGGTTCTGACTTTGATTTACATTTGGATAGCAGACATTTTTGGTTTTTTTGATCTTCAGACAAAGATTGTCCTTTGTAATTGGTGCACATCATATTTTGGCTCTTCTGTTTTTCTTTTCTCTGGCAGAGATTGCCTCACGTCATTGTAAAACGTTCTCCTTGGAATGAAGGTTTTTTTTTGTCATCGGAAAAAAGAAAAAACAAAGTGGAAATTATGCTTTCATAAAAAATGCAAATTGATATGAAATGAAAAACTCAATTGCCAATTAAGGGGCAAGGAGTTGCATAAATTTTGGTGGGTAGTAACCAGTAGTAACTCACACATTTACATTTTAACTCCAAGTTTCTAAACAACACATAAATAATGGTGTGCAATAACTCTTGGTAAGTATATTTATTTACATCTTATTCCTATCCATTTTATTATGCAGATACTTGATTAAATTTTCAAAGATTTTAATTTTGGTTGGTTTTCATATGAATCTTAACAATGAAAAACCACTCCACAAATATATAAAATCGATGGCATAAATTTTGCAATTGCATCCAAAAATTATGGCAGAAATATGAGAGGGAGTTATCCACATGGTGCAAAGGCTATAATAAGACCTTCAAGTTTATGGTTCAATCAAATGTTTGATTTTTTTTTTTGCAATAATATTAAAAGATGAATATTTGTTTTCCAAAGTTAAACATTATAGGTTGTATTGGTCAATGTTAAACTAATAGTGGTCAATAGGCTAATCAATTGCTAGATTCGTGCCTTGGTAGGGACTAATAACAAACTTTCATAAGCAATGTCAAAATCTGAAGTAATGCAAACTATACAAGTGCAATACGCAGTGTTGTTGCTTAGTACCTGCCTCTTATGCAAAAAGTAATTGATAGTTAAATTAACATAAAAACAATAAAGAACTAAAATTGCATATAGACAAATGCTTTCAACAATGAAATATATAAATATAAAAAATGGAGTTGCTTCATTTAGATAGTTATTTGTTGTTTGAATTGATAACCATTTTAATTTATTATTAATATTTTTTTTATTGATCTCTTATTGATATTAAGTAAAATTATATAATTAAGTTTACACATATACATTTTTATTCCTACTTATTAAAGTGTTGAATAAAGCATAAATAATGGTGTGTAGTAACAACTCCTCATAAATGTAGTGGGGTTGGACCCCTGGCCAGGCTGTGGATAGGGCCATAGACTTCTGCCAAATATGATTGAGGCCTTAAGATAAAGGGGTTTAGTAAGATTGTATTAGGTGGCAGACCCTAGGTCAACAATGATCTAGAGACAAGGATGGAGATCAGTTGAGGATCTAGGGTTAGCTCCAGAGTTTGGGGAGGCATGGCATGGGTATCTGAACGTTCTAGTAATGGGGGATATCTAACTCACAAACAAGGATGATAAGTTGGTGTGGAGGGCCTCTCCCTCAGGGGTGTATTCTCCTAAGGAAGGTTATGCATTACTTTTAGCAGACTTGGCCCCTATGGACAAGAGATGGTGGTGGAGACAAATCTTGAAGGTAAAATGTCCTCCCAAGGCTACGTTATTCATGTGGTGCTTATTAGAAAATAAGGTCTAGTATGGAATGTCCTCCAAAGAAGATTTATGATAGAGGCAAGATGGTGTGCTCTATGTAAGAATGATGAGGAGTCCCTGAATCATGTTTTCCTCATCTGCCCTTTCAGTAAACTGGTATGGTTAAGCAGTGTTGGATATTTGGGAATGAGACTTCATTGGGAAGGATTGTTGGTAGAAGAAGCCTGGAGGAGATGTTTGGAAAATCAGAAATACATACAGGTTAAATCATTGTCGCTTATTTTCATTTGTGGTATCTCATTGGTGAGGAAAAAGGCTATTTCCCTAGATAAGGCCTCAAATCTGGATCGAATTATAGTGCAAGCAATGGTGATCCTGAGTCACTTCCACCAAGAGAAGGATGTGGCACCTCCCAGAAGGATAGTTGATTTCGATCCAGGTAGCAGCAAGCCATGGGGCTTCTTTGATGGAGCTTCTCAAAATGAAGGTGTTCGATGCGCGGTGGGGGGGATTCGTTCTTCACATATCGGATTCCCACCATTTTGAAGTCGTGTTAGGGGTGGCAGGGGTATCAAACAACTAGGCCAAGTTGGTTGCATACAAAATCCTTTTGTTGTACACTCTCAAAAAAGGAGTGATGTAGTTACAAATATATGGGGACTCGTTGTTGGTTGTGAATTGGCTCAGATAGATTCAAGAATGTAGAAAGATAAATTTAGTCCCATTAGTCTCAAATTTATTATGTCTCAAAATGTTATTTGCATTCTTTGATGTTGCCCAGTATGGCAAACCAATTCTCCAAATCAGGTTTGCTGTTGGACCCAGGTTTATGGCAAGTGACAGAGCAATAGAATGGGATGAGGAGCTTGTCACAGATGCGGCCCTTCGAGGGCCTCCTTGAATAAAAATTTCACTTATGGCTTTGTGACTTTATGACAACCATGTATTTGGTGCTCTTTTGCTCGACTATATAGCTATGGTTCTAGTGCATATTGCTCGTCTCTGTCATTTATTAGGTAGTCACTTTGTTTGTGCATTGTGATCGTTTGTATATGTGAGTCGATGGGTTTCACACTAGGATAAATCAGTTGTATGTTTTCCGTGGAGCTCAGTTAACATTTGTGTCTTCCTTTTGGAAGGGGATCTCCTTGTTGTAGCTCATAATGCACTTGGTGTGTATGTTGCATGTAACTTTCTCATTTCTCAAGAATACAAGTTATGTAACTTATTTAAATTTCATGTTATTTGTATGTAAATGTAATTAATATATTGTTTAAATTTTTTCTTTTATTTTTATATAAAATTTGTAAAAAAATATTTACTATATTCATCATGTATTATTGGATGTATATATAAAAATAATATTGTTTCTATAAAGTAAATTGATATTAAAATATTGTTTCTACTTTATATAATTTGTGGTTAGAAATTTATTTTTAAATAAAAAAATAACAATAAAGAAAAAAACATAATGACAAAAAAATACTCAAATAAACTTTAATAATGATTGTTATGGTAATCTTTGCACAACAAAAATGCTATGTGAATAGTTGCACACCATTTTTATGCAAATACTTGCTTAAATTATGGTGGGCAGCTATCCACATGACGTTGTGTTGTACAAAGACTACAATAACAATTGGGGAATATACACTGTTTTTTAGATTTTTTTTGTTTTTATATGTGTCCTTATATTATTTCTTGTCTTTTGTCAAAAAGCTTTGACTTCTATTAAAACAAAAAATCCTTATAAAGTTTCATAATGTTTTTCAAAAATTCATATTAAAATAAATTTCTAAAAATTAAAATTATTTTCTAACAATTTTAGAAATCAATTTTTGTTTTTTATTGGTTGTTGAGAATTTTTATGTGGGTTTAAAGTCATTTATTGAATATATATATATATATATATATATAATTATATATATATTATATATATATATATATATATAACACCTAGCCGAAGTTGCTATTAAGTTTGTGGCTTTCATTAAAACAAAATCAACAACTTTTCCCTTGTCGATTTTCTTGATATTTTTCCTTTGTTATATATTATCTCAAATCTGTTAGGGTCATATGTTATAAGAATATTTGTCATTTCAGTGTTTCTATTCATTTGAGGAAAATATGTAAATGTTAGTTTTGGTTTCATGTGTGTTATGGCTTAAAGGGTCAGTTGTGAATAAGAGGTCGTGATTTAGATTGAGTATCATGTAAAGTTGTTGAGTCAAAAGGCCTATTTTCTAAAACCTAAAGTTGTAAGGTCATGAAGGATCATCATTAAAACGGTAATCGTAAGGGGTCATTGGTCACCATGAAAGGGTATTTAAAGGTCATGTCATGAAAGATTTTGGTCATCATGAGTTAGTTAGCTTAGTCCTGTCAGTTATGGGAATCTATGGTCAGTTATGTCATGATGTCATGGTGTCATCATTACAAAAAAATCACTTATCTATTTTTCATATCAAGAAAGTGAGTAATCATCATCCTAAAGAAAATCTTTGAAAGATATGAAGGTCCTAAATGTGCTTCCTCACAATCATCTCTCTCATTCGAAGGACATGCTCTGCAACACTTTGAAGGTTGAAGGGAGAAGTGTTGCATATCTGCAAGTTCAAACCGCTGTGCAAGTTAGACTTTTGTTGCACAAGCTGGAGGATGTTGCGAAACTGAGGAAATTGTTGCGGATTTCAAATAATTGTCAAACCGGTCATGAGTAAGGGTTCCTCTCGCTTCTCTAAGGTTTTTTTACATTGTATGTGCCACACTTCATCATGTCAAACTAATCATAAATATTTAGATATTCTCCAAAGTTATAGTTGTCAGGTGTTTTGCTGCGCAAATTGCTACGAAAAATGTTTGCTTCCTCTCGTTGTGCACACATTTTGTTCTTCTGTTGCATTTAATATTCCTGTGAACCATACATACTTTTCCTTTGAATTTCAATCGAGTGACACCAATAAGATATTTGTTTGTTGCTTCCCAAACCCTAGTCACTATTGCTGCGTATTTTCCCTATTTGTTGCGAATTTCCATATCTGCCCTATCCCCACCGTGTTGCAGATTTCATCTTTAGAACCACTGTGCTTTGTTTGAAGAGATTTTTAAGCTTGCACATTCAACCATGATCACTCCAGAGATGAAGAAGAAAGTAAAAGGATGAGATATTGTGTGATATGAACCCCAAGACCTTAGTCTAGTGAACTATGACCCTGCCATTAGGGTATCATTTGAACAAGCTTGTTGTATTGCATTATGTGAGAAGATTCGGGGCCATGGTCACCACTTGCAGCTCACTAAACAATTTGCACCAAATTTTAAATGGAAGGAATTAAAAGTTGGAAAATTGGAGTTTGTTTTTTCTGAGAAATAAATAATTGATGCCATTGATATCCCTTTACATGGTGAAGAATGGTTTAAAGGCATGGAGTTGGATTTAGTTCATTTTAAAGATTTTCTAAAGCCACAATACAAGGAGGGGTGTGAGTCCATTGTCCCAAGGAGTTATTTTCTAGACCATTATAGTAAGTTGTTGAAGGTGATTTAAAGGTCTTTTACATGTGAAGGGAGGTTTAGGAAAGTATATCAGTACCACATTAGACTTCTAATGCATTTTAGAGGTAGGAAACACTTGAATCTTTCTTACTATTTGTTTTGGAGTCTGGGCAAAATGGCTGATAGAGTTCAAAAAAAAGGGAGACAGACTGAAACTAGCTTATTTCATTTTTCATTGATTAAATTGTTGGTGCTGGAGGAACTTCATAAGAGGGATCATTCATGGTAGGGATTCTTGATATCTTCAGGATGGATGGCACAATTCTCTGACAGTCCAAAGAGTAAGAAAAACACCCCATCAGTTGCAACTAAGGGAACCTCATATGTAGTAGCTAGCTTAGTGAAAAAGCCTTTGATTGAGTAGATATTATTGGAAAAAATAAGTGCCAAGAAACTACACTTCTCACATGAGGTAGAACAAGTGGCTAGGAGACCAAGAACAAGAGCTTCAACCAAAATATTACTTGTAGACCCTACACCTGTTCAAACTGTTGAGATATCAAGGAGTGTACTTGAAGGGGTGGAAGTTGATGAAAAGTATCATAGAATTAAGGAATTGCAAGACCAACTTGGTAAGGCACATTTAATGATAGCACAACTGCAACAAGAAAATAGAGACCTCAAGAGGAAAAATTTACAAAAATCTACTAAGTCCAGTGAGGGAAAACCATAAAAAAAAAAACCTCGGTACCTACTGCTGAGACAAAGGTAAAGAGAAGGCAGACCTAGAGGATGTGCAAAAGATGGAAATTGAACAGTCTAAGAGGCCTAGAACTAGGCCCGCTATTAGAAAAGCAGAGATGCAAGTGAAAGAAATTACTTAGCCAGAGCAGAGGACAATTAAAGTTTTTGATGATCAAAATGAGTTTAATAAACTAATGGAGGAAATAGAGGAAGTACAACATCAAGTAGATTGTCTTGAAGAGAAAGATCAAAGGGATAAGTTGAGGTTATTTAATCAGTTTCAAATTGTTGAACCTGTCCTCGAAAAGGCCAAACACAAATTGAAGTGGACCTTGCCTCTGCATAGGCAAGCAAGGAATATTTATACGCAAAATTTGGTTTTAAGAAGAATGCTCGGACAAGCAAAACAACAGCTGACTGAGGCTAGGCAGTCTAGAAGAAGGAGGATGAGAGGCAGGTTAGACATACTTTCAGAAGCAACATAAAGTTAAAATTCATCATTTTGGTGTAGGAAGAGTCATCACATGGCTCAAGTTTTGTAAATGTTACAGGTGTTGCGAAAGTTTGCTACGCATTTGGTAGAAAAGGGAGATGGTGGTTTGAAGCCAGGATTTTAGTTTTGGAGCTCTTTCACAGGTTCATAACCTCATAGGAACATTCCAAGATGACCCATCAGTTTCAGTTTTTCAGAGATAGGTTAGAAATATGCAGAAGTTGAAATTTGCGAAAGTTGTTGCGAAACTATAAGATTCGTAGTAGATGCTGCATTTTTGACACAATCCTCATTTTGACTTGTAAATTTGAATTTTTGGGCTCTAGAAGTTGTTTAATCATGTTGTTAGGTGTCATTAATCCTTAGGATGGTATGATTAATGATTTGTTATGAATATTCCAATTTTGATGATGTATCAAACTAAAAACTGCATTAGGTAATTAATTCCTATTTTTCAGCAAAGTAGGTGATAGTTCGATGTATCTACATGATGAATGGTTTTTCTTTGAAGAATTTTACCCTGCTAAGTGGCAGTGGAATATTTTGATGTATATAATATGTAAAAACCATAGTAAAGAGGTTGGTCAGTGTGAAGAAGCAAGGCTGATATTTTGTATTTTGTATCAATTTCTCAAGTGAATAGAAGAAGACAAGAGGAGTTTGACAAGGATTCTTGTGTCATACCTTTGTTGGTATGTTTTCCTTTGTGCTATTAATTTTATCTTATGTTTCCATGGTTTAAACATATGTCTTCATGTCTTAGCTTAATATTAAATATTGCAAAATTCAGTGTTGTGCTCCATTTTATATAAGCTGAACATTTTATGTGTATTTTCCCTCTTAATGGAAATTCGAATTCATCTGTGACTTGATGATCTGATTGTCATCCTCGTGATTTTTGAACTCACCATCCCTACAACAAAATCAATTTATATTATCAGCAAAACTGCCTATCCTTCCCCTACCTAAATCACCTTAATTGTCCATATTCACTTGAAATCATTAGCTAAAACTGGTTCCATGTTGAGTGGGCCTTTCTTCTCTAACCTGCCTTCAAAATAGTAAATCAAATCCACTCTTCTGATCCTCATAACCAATCTAAGAAAAAAAGAAAACATTCATCCATCAGGTTCACTGAGAAAAACCCTAGAGAGAGTCCTCTCCAAGGCTAGTAGGGATGGATCCTAGCCTAAAATTGGTATGAGGTTACCTTTGTAATCCTTTCTCAGCCTAAAGGAAATTATAGAGTGCTAACAAAATCAAGACATAAATTATAGAATTTACAAACTATAAAATGCTAATTTTATATATGGATATATCATCTTGAAAATTCAATATAGGGAAATAATATACCATTGTACATTGCCAAATTGTTATGTACTCTTAAATAATAATAATAATTTAATAAGCCATGGATGTTGTTGGTCGGTCTGGGGGTCTTGCTCTCGGCATCAATCCTCATACCATCAAGGTGATTGCCTCTTGGGGTGGACTGGGTTTCCTGGGCATGGATCTTACCACAATGGCCATGAGAAAATAGATATGTATAATAAATATTTATGCCCCATACCAAAATAGGTTACACTTCTGGAATCATCTCTTGGATAACTTGATGATCACTTCCTCAACCATTTTAGGGGGTGACCTAAATTTCACCATTGGTTATGAAGAGTCCTAGGGTCACCACTCACAATTGGTGTTACACAGTAATTTGTCACCGTTTGTCACCGTCCCTGTTACCCCTCTCCCGCATCTTGGAGGACCCCTTCCGGGACTTGTGAGAAGTGACAAGACTTGAAACCACTTGCCTTATTCACCTCTAAAAATGAGCTTCATATGCCCTTAAGACATCTCCTGCTCATTGCCCTTAAAAACAACCCCTTTTGCATTAGCACTGGTGCCCTGTGTTATGCCCGCGCCAATGGGGAAAATCCTATTGAAAGGGCGCGCCATTAGCGCTCTGTCCCAGATTCGCAATCGCGCCAACCATTTTGGGCAAAGTTTTCAACTACTCAAACCTCCGAAGGTTCTATCCAACTCATTCACCAAACTGATTCCAAGTTGAGTGAGGATGGTTTGGCTTCGAATCTCCTTGGATGGAAAGTTGTTTGCCACCATTCCATGGAAGATTCCAAGTGATGAAGCCAAATCCATGATTGTGGGGGATTGACCTTATCTCTTCCTTTTCCTCTATAAAAGCTTGTTCCCATGGCTTGAGCAAGCTAGTTCTAGTTCTGAAAGTTCTGACTCTTGGGGCAATACTTGTGCTGAAAGGAAGATATCAAAAGGTTGGAGTTGCAAGAAGCCTTCTTTGTATCCATAAGGCTTTTCCTAAGTAAGGAGACTTTGTCACTAAAGAGAGAGAGAGCTTGTCCGTCACCCCTTCAAGCTTTTGCAAGACTTGTGTAGCTGAGCACCCAGCCAAAGGAGGACTTGACGTCAGGACGCTGATTGTATTCTCCTTTGTTGAATTATTAATAATAGATGACTATCATTATGGTTCCATTCTCGTTGTACTTGTAATGGCTGATGTTGAATTATATCCTTCCTGACTGATGTATAATTGCATATATTAGATTTCACGCTTGTGTTTGTGTTGTTCTCTTTGTGTGCAGGTGTCCATTCACGTAGATAGTGGAGGATCGTGACCGGCCAAGGCAAAGGAACGTGGGCGACGTCTCTTCTACAAACTAAAGCGTTGGATCTCGAGTAGGTCTCCATCACCTACCTTTTATTTGCAATTAGGAACTTGCGTGATAGCATTGTTTGATTGTTGCTAGACCCGTTCTGGGCTAGTAGGGATCGCCTCTATCCGTAGAGGGGATTTACCTCTCCAACACACTCTAATGAAGGTGCCACCTGGTGAGGCATACCAATTTGCGATGTCTACTATCACCTCTATTGCTTCTCGTTACTTGCAAGTTAGATATTCTTCAAAGATAAGCTTGTACAACGGATGAAGTGGACAGTTGGTTGTGCCATTACTCCTCGATAACTACATTCTGAAAGAAACTTGCAATAGATGTGCACGACAATTTCTCGTGGTGTCAATGTCCAGTTCATGCAAGGGAACTGCTATTGCACACATATTGCATCCAGTAAGTATGTGAATATATAGAACCTTGCTCACTCACTCTTGGGAAGATTTTGAGCCTGTGTTAAATGGGCCTTCAATTGTTGAGCCAACAAATTTGACTAGTTGAACAACCTCCCATCATTCGCGAAGTGGTCCAATAAGACTGCCTACCCTTCAAGAAAGGTTTTTGTGCTCTCTCGACCATGGATTTTGCAAGCAAAGATAAACAAGAGATGGTAAGCCTTACTGAGGGACTTTGTCTTGTACACATGAGTGGGTGTCTATCGAAACTTTGATGGCTCTTTCACCTAGCGTTTGACAATGTCTCTTGTGTTCACATAGCTGTGGGTGGCATAGAAGAGTGAGTCCATGAACTCTAATGGCTCGGGCAAGTGATACCTTTTCTAAAAGTCTTCTTCTCAGAAGGTGGCAAGCTTCTGCTCGCTAGCATGCTCAATGTCATGGTCTTCTCATCAATGTGTGAGACAATCCAGTTGATGATATCTGCACACGAGAATGAGGTATACCTGCATGCAAACTTGTATATCCCTGAGTGCCGGATGCTAAGATAAATCTGTTGATCCTCTAAGTCTGTCTCAAATTCCTTTCCAAAAACATCTTTAATCTGCTGCCATGTCAATGATGATCCATTCTCTATAAACAACTGAGTATTCACATACACTGGAAATAAATTGATGTTTGTTCAACTGCTTCCCCAGTGCTTCTCTCAGTGTCTCAGTGGTTTCCTTTGAAGCAGCTCTCTTAGATTCCATGGTAACAATGACTACTGGAGAGGTGCTCAACAATTTTTGTACCTGTGGGATAGAAAGGACACTCATGGCAAGAAAATGTCAGTCTTAAGAAAATCAACTTACAAGGCAAGTTCAAGCAGCAAATTGGGCATAAGATGGGGATGTTTGTGAAATTTTTTGTGGCAAGAGGGACTAGCTTCCTGTGGGAATTGCGCACTATGCAGTCCCAATAGCCAAGATGGAAGCTTGTGGCTTGAAACTGCACAATGTGCAGTTCGGCCTGGGAGAGACTACACATCGTGTAGTCTCAGTGGCCAAGGATGACAGGTTGGATCTTGGAACTGTGCAGTGCATAGTTGGAGCCATCTTGGACTGCACACTACATAATTCTAGAGGCTAAGCTTGTGGCTCGAGCATTAAGATTGTGCAGTGCCCACTAGGAAAAGTGAAAACCAGCTAAGGGGAATGTAGATCTGCCCAAAGGAAGTGTGGAAGCTGAGCAGATATGAGAGATAGTGTGAAGTTGACTGCAAATCTAATTGAGTGTAAGTAAATGCTTGTGAATCAAGTGCAACAATTAATCAAACAGAAGGAAAAAGAAGTATGTGAGGAGAGTTAACGTAACAATGACCATAGGTGTAAAAACAAGAAAACTAATGCGACACTTGGGAAAGGAAATCTAAAACTTAAAACAACACTTCTAAACGTTAAAAAAGTCAAAATGCCAGCAACCATGAAGAGAAACAAGTGAAACAACACTCACACAAGCCAAATGATAACAAATGTCATAAAAATGACAAAAGAAAAACTCGCCTAGAAAAGCGACGATGATCGCACTGAAGGTTCCTTGATCTCCTCGCGAATGTTAGAGATCCAAAATTGAATATGAAAATGAGCTCTAGAAGCACCGATTAAATATATTTGGACTAATTAGGGTTTATGATGCACATGCCTAAAATGAAGGGAAAAGTGATTCTTGGCAAAAGTTTCTAAAAATAACACAAGTGCTTCCTTCGGGATACTAAAAAATAGATCCCTATTTTTTAGGGATGCCTTTTTTTTGGATTTTTTTTCTTTTCCATGGGAAACTTGCCGCACAGTACTAGGAAAGATTGCATAGTCCTGGGGAACTAGGAAACTTTCTGGCTCATTGCACTACATAGTTTATGAGATTTGTGAGTGTTGCACAATTTCTTGGCTCAATATGGGGTTGCCTCCCATCATTGGGCAGTTTTTGAGCTCAAGGCTCACTGGCAGTTAGGACTACATAATTCCCATAATCATAGTTGCTTGCCATTAAGGATTGTGCAGTTTTTGGAGGCAAGCCCAAAACTGCTGTGAGACCAAGTTGGGAGATCAATTTGTGGCTTAGAAAGGTAAGCTAAGTGAAAAAACACAAGAAAAAAAATGGAAAGATAAGTCTCATTCGAAGCATGAATACCTGGATCAATGCAAGATGAGTTTCTTTGAATAAGAAGGGAAGTTCCAAAATCAAAGCATAGGAAAATATTTGGAGGGTGGTTGTACCCGCTACAACACTGGTGACACACTGGTAGAACTACAACTCTTTGTATGAATATTTTCTCATGCAAAGCAAGTCTAACTCTTTTGGAAGTATTGTTAAGTTCTTTGATTATCATAGCTTTAGCTAAAGACGTAGTCCCTACCATTGTCTTCATCGACATCAAACATACCAAGCCAAGTCAAACTGAGTTGTTTCAATCGGGGATAAGGAGTATATAGATGCACAAGTAAAATAGTTTGTTAGAGTTTTAGTTTGCATCTTTGGTTGCTTCGCTGCTAGCGAGTCTAGACAGTACCCTGACAGAGTTACTTGTTTCACCTCTCTGCGCAAGAAGCCTTTCTCTTCTTTCGTCCTTTATTTAATTTTTCGTTTTTATTTGTTCAAAGAATTGTGCATATGCACTTATTTATTTCATGAGGTGGAAGATAGATCCCTACTTATTGAGAGCAGTAGAGGTTTTCCATTTAGAGAAGGATATTTATATACACCTCCGACATACTTGTTAAGGTTCCTCCACTCTCCTTACTCTACTTGACTTAGTTGACAAGGGCTAACCAAAAATAGGAGATTGATTAGAGTAGGCGATACTAGTTAAAAGTGCAAGCATCGTGATTTCACCATGACCCTCTCTGAAAGGAACTTTTTTTCCATTAGGGTATCGTTGACTAAAAGAAATACAAGATTCACATAAAGAGAGGGAATAGACAAATAACCAAGCATTGTTAGCAGTACAACTTCCTCTTGGACTTCACTTAGCTTTGCTTAGAAGCTAAGTGTGGTTTCATGTGGAAACTAACCTACAATTGACAAGAAAACAAACAATGGAAATAAGTGGGGTAGAGGCGAAACAAAATAAAGAAAATCAATTCTACTCCTACTCCTAACCTAAACAGAGCATAGGCCATACTTATGTAGAGTGATAATTCCAATGTAGCCATCGACGCATTGGCTGGCCTATGTGGGCAATGGAATGCATGTGAAGAAAGATATACAAGCATACCAACAAACAAGAAAGACAAAACAATACAAACCAAAATGTCCGAAGTTTGAATTCACCCGTAGAAAAGTAAAAATGGAAAGCACATGGAAGGCACTCTACTGATGTACCATGGTGTTCAAACACATTGCGAGTAAAGGACAAGAAGGTGCACACTTTCGAACTTGAAAAATGAGCAAACACGAAGAAAGAAAAAAATTTATGTTGTGCAATAGTGCTTGCTACGTACGAATCCTCTAATGACTGAGCGATATGATCATGTGATATAGATGGAGGATGCAAAAATTGTAAAGTAGATCGATTTTCAACGTGTACAACAGAGTGACGAGGAGCATGGAAATATTCAAAATATTTTGTTTAGAAGTGGAATTGACCTCAAGGCTACGAAAACCCGACATAACCATAAGCTCATGCTAAAGTGCCTCGACAACTTGGGGAGGTTCCAATTCATCAGAAGATGGATCATCGAAGATCGGTGGCTTAGAAAGATCGACAGTGGAAAAATAAGAATCACGATCAAACGAATCAATGAAAAGATCACGACAGCCACGATCATAAAGTTCAAGGTCACAAACAAAGGCATCGTCATGATCTGATGAATCATAAAGAGGGAATGATGGAAAATGAGAAATTTCACCCTCTATGTTCCCAGAAAGATAAGATGAGAAATTGGGAGGATCAGGCACAAAAGATTTGTGCTCTCTAACTTCAAATGAAAAACTAGCATTCCACGTGTTCTGCTAATGGTTGAAAGTAGTAACATTCGAAACCGAATTTTCACAAGATTGGACAGAAATGACAAATTTTTGGAAAATGTCAGGATAATGCAGAAGAGGTGCGGATGGAAGGAGTTCATCCTTCAGCGCATATTATTTTTCAGAATCCCACGTTGGTTTTTCAACACCAACTCCATCCAGAACTTGATGCTCGTGAAAATCACAAGAGAATTTTGAAACAGGTGAGCACAACACATCAAAATCTGGAGAATTAGAGGGACCAAATGATGGAGGACGAGGAGATAACACTTCATCACAACTATCGGAGTCACAATGCAATTTTGCGCTAATATTCTAAGTGAGGTAGGAGAAGATGGTGGTCGATCAATAGATGAATTATCAACTTCTCCCACCTCGACTTGCGGGACTAGAGTTGTTTGATGAGGAGGGGACGAAGGGTCACTTAGAACAACAACCTTGTCTGTCGTAGATTTAGGAGCTCTAACACCGAGTTATGTTGGGAGAGGTTCAAAATATTCTAACTCGCGTGGATTTCCTGAAATGTGAACAAGATATACAAACATGTATACCAAGAAAGGCCAATCAAATTCATATTCAGAAAATTCAAAGCAGTAATGGATAAAACAATCTTGATAATCGTGAACAGATTCAATAGGTGCTTTTCACAATTTTAAAATTTTCTTATTAAGAGCTTTACGATCATAGATATTGAAAGCACAACATGACACTATGAAAATTTGTTCGAAAGAGTGAATGGAGTCATTAGGAAATGTGTTACACCAGTCTTGCACACACCCTTTGAACGTGAGAATGAACAACCTACAACCAACATCCTCACAGTGGATGTTGTGCTTTGTGCATAAGTCAAGAAACTAGTTGGTGTTGTCAAATAAGGTTGCTTCACCCTCACCATTAAATTTCAAATTGGACGAGTCATCAATAATTCTCACTGGCACTTTCAGATTTCCGTGTCTAGAAAAACATGTTGGGATTATGATTTGGTGAGAAGTCATTAAATGAGTGCATAAATTCAAAACAAACTTTAGGGGTTCATCTTGTCATTTGGCCCTCCTTCTAGTGCCATAAATGTTGACGATGCTGGACCAACCAACATTCAAGGGATCTCCCCAATATGAAGTCCTAATTAAACCTCACACCGTTTGGAGTAGGAGTCCAATAGTGGGTGGTAATTTTATGCTTTGACCGTGGAAACACATAGAGGGAAGTATGATAACTTTGGGGGAGAACACATGTGTGACCTTGCGAAGAGTCAAGTGCGATGCATGAAGGTTCCAACACATGAAGGGAGAAGAAAGTGCACCCCTTGGAAACCTGTAATAGTACACAACTTGAAAGAAACACACGAGAATAATGACATCACAAGCTAAGATGTAGAATAGTCCACAAGTTAAAGTGATGGATTAATACAATAACACGCTTTTCAACAAGATTCATACAAATGCAAACAAAATAGTTCATAAGAATATGCGTAAGTTAAATAACATACATTGCCAATACAACAAGAATAGTCCTACTATATTAACAACATATGCATGAAAGCGTGTTGGATCTGGTTTTATTATTTATAAGTGAAATTTCTATTCATACATACACCATTGGTGATCACCTATTAGGATATTTCGACACATAGGAAATAGTTATGTATAACTTGGTCTAGTGTAGAGTTAGGTAAATTGTGTTTCTTTACTATGTACTTGTAACTTACAAATCCGACGGTCACAATAGGTGGTGATCCGATGGTTCATTATGTCCTCGGTATTATTGACACTTGCCCTGTGGCTTAACACCCGATTGGTCCATGATCTCTATTTAAAGAGCATGGAGGGCCATTTGTAGGGTAACTGTTCATGAGAGAAGCTTATGTAAATTTTCATTCTTTTATCAATAAATTGCTTGAAGTGGCCGCATTGGCTCAGGCCGTGGACTGTTTCCCTCTTTGAGGGTTTTAACCATGCCAAGAACACTGGTGTATTGATCTGTGATCTGTTTGTGAGCAGTGTCTCTTGGTGTTCTGTTTGAGGAACTTACCTTGGAAATTCCTAGAGGGTCTCGGAGTTATTTGAGGGCCGCATCCGTCGGTGATCCAAATCTGAAGCCAATAGAACTGCATCTGATTGTTGTTTCCTAGATCCACTGTTTTTGACTATTTTCGGGCCGAGGGGACTGCTCTATTGTGTTAGGAGCATCTGTTCCAGTGAGGAACCCCTTTCGTTTGATGCGAAAAGGTTTCTGGTAGCCCTAGCTATGTCACTTTTAAGATCTTGAGGTATACAGTGTTTATTTGCAGTTTTTAGTTATTTTCTCTCTGTTTATTTCGGTTTATTTAGCTTTCTGTTTTTTATTACCGAATCTATACCTTTCATTTCTGCGTATGCTCTTTGCCCTGTGACTCTGTGCGATATGGGCAAATCAAAAACAGAAAGGAAGGATTTTTCTCATACGTATGCTCTTTTCTGCCACGCCTTAGTGTGATCTTGGAAAATCAGAAACATTGAGGAGAATATTTAGTTTCCGGCTAAAGCTAACTTCAAGTCGCAAGGTTTGTTTTTCTTGTATGTCCGTGTTGGGTTTTGTGTTTTTTGTTTTGTAGGCAAAAAAGAGCTTTCTCAAGTAAGCACACACCCCAAAGCTCTAGTGACTAGAGAAAAAAAACCTTCCTCTTTTCCAAAAATTACTAACCTTTTAAACTAGCTCACTTGGTCCAAAGTTACTTTATGAGAATATAGGTCTTGGGTTCAAATCTTTCTTTTTGTTGAGTTACTTTTTCAAAAGCACATGTAGCTTATGTTTTAAAGTTAATTTATGTAAAAGTGTTCTCACCCATTATAAAAAGTGAGTCACTTATAATTCTAAAGTCTCTTTATCTTTTATTTAAGTTACAATTTAGTGGGTAGCCCATAAAGTACCATTGTAAAAGTGACTTTCACTTATTTATAAAAGTGAGTCACATAATTTTTTTTAAAAGTGAGCTAATTAGATTTATGTTTGGAAAGGGGGGAGATTTTTTTTTTTTAAATACAACATTATCATTCATTTCCGCACATTCACGCACTTCGTCGGCATTTTCAACAAATTTTATTTAAAAATCCATAACTTCTTCATCCGGAAGCCGTTTTCAGAGCTGTTTTTTTTTTTATCAGCCTATTTTTTTGAGATCTTTCCTTTGGAACACTTATTTTCAGCGTCTACAGCTTCAGTTTCTGTTAAAATGGAAAGTCCATGCTAAGTTATTCTTGACAGCACCAACTACTTCCAATGGTGGTCCTACATTGTGGATTTAATTAGAAGTAAAGGCCTTTACAAAATAGCCTCAGGCCAAGAAACCAAACCTAAAGATGAAGATAAGGCAGCCAAATGGAAAAATAGGCAAGATCAAGCACGTGGGTTGATAGGGATGTCTATTTCTCCAGACCTTAGATTCCATATTGCAGAACTTGATACCCGTAATGAAACAATGATACAACTCACTAAAGTTTTTGGAATTAAAATTGAAATTAGAGCCCATTAACTTGAAAATGAGTTGCTTATGTTGGACCTCAATAATTTTTCTTCCATTGAATATTTTTTGTCCAAGTTCAAGACCCTTAGACTTCTCTTAGAAGGTGTTAAGGTTAAGAAAGAAGATGGTAGCCTTATCTATTCCATTCTTACTAAGTTGGGACCAACCTACTCTGTGTTTGTTTCCACCTTCCATTCTATAACAGAAGCCTTCATTTCTCATGGACAAGACTACAAGTCCCCTTCCTTTGATGCCTTTTGTGATTCTTTAATAAGAGAACAAGAAAAACTCTTACATCTTGGTCTTCTTAATCTTGGAAACTTCTCTAAGAAAGCCTTAGCCGCCCAACAACAACCAAATTCAAAGAATCCTAAGAAGCTGTATCCTAAAAAGAATGGTCCTAAATCAGACAAGGGTCCTAAGCAATTTCAGTCTGAAAATGAAAAATCATTTCAACAAAATGATAGGGCAAATAAAAATGAAGGGAAGAAGACTGATAGACATTGGTACTTTTGTAATTGAGATGGCCACTTAGAATCCAAATGCTTTAAGAAGATGGAATCCTTGGACGCAGTAATGAAGAAGCATAACATTCATTTGGAGCACTCTTCAATTTCAACTTCATCTTCAGGAATAACACTTTCTGCATGTGGTTGTCAAACATCTTGGTCTGGATATGCACTAAATGTATCTTCTTCTTCTCATTCTCATGAGTGGCTCATTGATTTTAGAGTTTTTTATCACATGGCCAAAAACAAAGCCATGTTTTATTCTTTAAATGATTGTAACACCAAAAATATATATGTTGGTGATGATAGATCTCTTAGTGTTGTAAGGAATGGAACTATTCATATAGACAATGGTCAATTTAATGATGTATTATGTGTTCCAACCTTATCCTGCAACCTTCTATCTGTATATTAGATAACTCATTTAGGTGAAGGTAAAATCGTTGAATTTTTACCTCATGATGTTGTAATTAAGGACCTAAGAGATCCTAGACAGATTTTAGCTACTGTCATTGCTGATGATTCTACAAGGTTGTTTAAGTTTAACAACTTTGGGTCATCAAATCTTTCGTTGGTATTTGTTGTTCATAATGATGAAGTGAACAAACTTTGGCATGAACGGTTTGGTCACTTAAACTATCACTCCCTTCAGAATATGTAAAGAAAATATGGTGACAGGTCTTCCACTGGTATCTTGCAGAGATGGTGTTTGTTCTGGATGTGTACTTGGAAAACATCATTAGGATAGTTTTGAAAAACGTGCCTCTTGGCACGCCTCAACCCCTTTACAGTGTTAAACACACACATGGAAAAAACAAATAGGAAAGATAAAACATGAGATTCCATTTTTTATTAACAAAACATATACATTTATAGTACATGGTTTGACCGCTGGGCTCCACATCCCAAGGTCTCTTGGACTTCCTTGGTCTATTCCGCTTCCACACTAACCCATAGAGGATTAGGTGTCCAACATTCCTCCCCTTAATCCGATGGGTTATGTATGAGTCCAAGAAGAGAGTTGTAATACAAAATGTGCAAAAAATGTATGGCAGCACTAGGCTGAATGTGCTCTCTGAAATGTTGGTATAATGGGTGGTGGTTTAAGGATGACCACCAACACTGGAATGCTTAATGCAGTTCCTGGAACTCTTCCAAAATTGGCAAGAAGCTGAAGTCTTCTGCTAGAGGAAGTGCTCCTATTGTTTTGAACAGGGAAACATTCAACCATGAAAAGGAGGTCTCACCCCGCATAAAAGGGAGAACTTCAACCTGAAAAGGGAAGTCTCAATCTGTGATGGTTTAAGGATGACCAACAACTCTGGAATGCTTAATGCAATTCCTGGAACTCTTCTAAAACTGACAAGATGCTGTAGTCTTCTGCTAGAGGAAGTGTCCCCAATTTTGTTCCTGGAATTCTTTCGAAATTGGCAAGAAGCTGAAGTTATATGCTAGAGGAAGTGTCCTAGATTCTTTGAAGAGGCATTACCAAATGAAGGCATGCTCAGGAGCATCTTTGTCTCTGGCTACAACTCTGAAACTGGTGTAGCAGGTTGTGGCTTAGGCTTGCTTGATGTGACTTTGAAGCTTGTAGATGACCATCATTTCCCCCCTTGTCAGATACAAGGTGAGATGATGGAAAAAACTCAACTGCAAGACTGTTCAATACTCTAGAACAAGTTCTGACATGTGATTGGAATATCTTTTTGGCTATTGATGCCCATTGCCAAGAAGCGATCCATCCAAGATGAATCTTTGTTCTTGCAGGACGTTTGTTTCTAAAGCCTCTGTGTGAAGAATGGGTGGTTTTATGACAATGCTTACATGGATGAAGATCAAAAGAATGATCTTTCTGATGGCCAACTTGGTCAGAGTGTTGGCACTTCACAATCTGTTGTTGTTGCTGTGGAAGAGGAGTAGAATTTGGAACATCTGGAGGTGAACTGTCATGAATGAATCCAACACTCTGAAACTAAATGGGCTTTGAGTAGTCTGGAATATGAAAGGACGAGTCCTTCTCATATCCGAGACCAGTTCTGTGTTTGTTGTGGACAAGCTCTTCCCAAGGTCTGATGATGGGCTTGGGAAGTGCAAGCTGAACTTCTGCATCTGCATGTAACCTTGCTTCTTTATGGGAGTCTGTTTCAATCTTCTAAACAGAAACAAGTTCAGAATGACTCGTCTGTTTTAATTCTTCTTGCTGTAGCTGAGATTCGCGCTGCAAAAAATCAATTTTCTTTGTGCATTTTGTAGACAGACCTGAATGTATGTGAGAGAAACTTTGCTGATTTTTAATGTATCATGAATAGTAGACAATTTCAGAGTTTTGAGGAACTCTAATACTTCATTGATTCTTGCCATTTTTTTCTTGAATGTCAGAATTACACCTTAAAAACTGATCACAAGTACTACTCAATGCATAAAAGTAATACCCACTAGAAATATCCTTTATAAATGTGCAGCAAATGATTAGTGTGCAACCAAAAAGCACCAATTACAATCCATTACATAAAAATAAGAGTTTACTCATGACCAACACTATGTTCTGACAAGACAATCGAATAAACTTTTCTCCACAAAAAGATTACTTTTATTTGTCAAAACAATCATTGCCTTTATACAGCCCACCAAACTCGAATCAAGGAATGAGTGCATATATATGTAGACAAAAACTATAATGAGTTTTAAATACAATGCCACACTGGGGCAGCAACAACTGCAAACTTGCTTGGATCCTTCAAATACTCCACTTTCTTGGCCAGTGGAAAAGAATAGTCAAGTTCAATAGCGACTGCTAATATATTCTTGTAACCATGGATGATAACATGTGGAACAATTGCAATTGTGGGATTACAGATCGCCAGAGAAAGAGCAGTACATAATCTCATAAACTGCAAATTGCTTGCTGTGGTGTGCCAAAGCTGAATAGTATATATATGTCAAAACAACAGTTATGAAAACAATGTATATATATTATATATTATATATATATATATATATATATATTATATATCAAAACAATAGTTATCAAAACAACACATAAATTTCTGCCTTTGGCCTTGACATCTGTTGGGGTCGAAGATAGACACAATCATCGACTATGAAACGCTGTATGGATTCATGAAGCGTTTTGACAGCTTCCATGGGATCTTCCTCTCCCGCAGAGTTTATACAAATCTTCAATAATTGCTTCCGAGAAACGCAGGGGCCCGTGCAATCCTTTTATTAGAAAATCGATTCATATGATTACGTCCTCGGTAGATATGTTGCCACAGGCCATGCTCATTCCCTCAATAGACAAGCTCGAGCAGAAAATGGAATTGTCATAGCAATGGAATCCCTCAAAGATGTCATATAAGTGAAGAACCAAGGTTTGTTAAATGTCGTTGTTAATAGAGGTGACTTGTGGATCGAAAGTGAATGAATAAACAAAGGAATAGATCAGTAGAAGCGATGGACAATGTACTGAGAGGCGCCTAGACTTGCAAAGCCAGCGCCTGCTCCAGCTGAGAAGACTAATTAATTTTGATCTTGCGTACAACGTGGATGGGGGAGAGCGTATGCAAGATTTTCAAAGTACATAATCCTTACACCAACGCTACGGTCGCCATAGGTGGGCTGAGGCCATTGCAAGAGATGGGTAGCGTGGATGTTTATCGGGTTACAACAGAAGAGGCGAAAATTCCTCCTCAATCATGGCCTGCTCCTCCAAGACTTGACTTCAATTCCCTGTTGACGCTTTTCACCAAGAATGACTGCAATACTTCACTCAATGGGAATGCACAATGAATTTTACCAATACCAAATGTGGCCCTTTAAAATTTCAACCCAAAATACCAGGAGTCATGCATGGAGATCACACATTGTTTTGTATTCATTCGACCTTCAAATATTTAAAGAATGATTCAACTCAGGTTTAGGTTCATTGCAAAAGTAGCAATGATTGATTCATAATTCATAAAATTCATGAACAATGCAACAATGATCAGTGTTTCACTCTTTGTTCCAATGTTACTTCAATCCAATGACGATTGTTTTCCCTTCAACCAATGTAGGAACCTAGCATTCGAGTCAATCTATTGGCTTCACCACAATGTGGTGTACTGCTCGGGCTTGAACTCAGTCATTGAAACAAAACAACTAGCACATTGCAAACTTCAACGAATTTTAAAACATACCATCTTTGTCTGGTGTTCAATTTAATGTAGTCAGCGTTCACCATAGTTCTAAGAGCGACCAACACGATTTCATCATTCATATTCAACGCCTTCGATCTCAGTGAATATTAAGAGCCCACAAGAATTTTCTATCTGCCTGCAACAAGTCTCCACCATTGTATCAATTGCTGCCTTGTAATGTTGCTTCGGTGAATATCAATAGTCCTCAACACAAAAAATAGTGTACAGTGAGGAGATAGAGCATTCAATGCACTGCGCGAGTTTTTGGCTTATGTCGTAGTGTCATTATAGCTTGATAGGGCTTTTAAATTCAGCGGTTGCAAGGCCATAAAAATGTACGCAGTATGGCAACCATAGTTGCAGCAGATTACCCAGCAACAAGCCGACACTGTTCAGTCAGACCAACAATTGCAGCAAAGCATTCAATGCACAACGTAGGGAATCAAAGACATGTTTTCATACTATCAAGATTAATGTTTCACTTGCAGAGTTCAAAATCGTTCTCCAAGGCATAGTTCAAGCATATATCAGTCAACACAACCACGCAACACCACGACTTTCAAAACTATTCAATGTAGTCAAACACACCATTGCACCATTGCATATGAAATTCAATGCAAAACATTACACCGTCAGGTAGTAGACCACATATAGTCGAGATGGAGGGTCTCAACCTCAACGTATAATGGTTCACTGTGGCAGTGGTTTCGACCTCCATAGATTTAATGTAGCGTTCATCACTTCATGGTATATAATGGCTCAATCCAATGTAGCCCTCATAAAAATTTCAATGCAGAGATGGATAACAGTGCACAGTATTTTAACATCGACTCTTGACCAACAAACTGCAACATGTATGAAATGATTCAAATGTCATTTGGGATCAACGAACACACAATACAAGCGTTCAACGCACCATTATCTCGACAGGGGCCGAGGAAAGACTAAGTGTACAACAAATTGTAGTTTTTGACTTCCAAGTCAGGGAAACAACCTACGCAAAAAGGAAATGGAAAAGAAAATGGCAGAGGAGTTACGATGTACAAACCTAAATTTGAAACTTGCGCTCTAGCTCTATATCATGTCAGTGATGTTAGTTTCTGCAATATGGGCAGAACATAGGCAGAATAGGCAAATAGGAAGAAAAGGGAGTTACAAGGTAGAGGGAAGCCAAAAATGGTGCTGGAGAAGTCACAGAGGTTGCAACTAGAATTTAGCTGAGAAAATATTCATGAAATGCAGAAGTAATGGCAGAAATGACCTGCACGGAAATGTCATAAAACAAATGGCTCAAAGTAATTATGGAGGGAAGGAATACGCCTGCTCTGATATCATGTTAAACACAGACATGGCAAAGACAAATAGGAAAGATAAAACATGAGAGTCCATTTTTTATTACCAAAACATATACGTTTATAGTACATGGTTTGATCGTTGGGTTCCACATCCCAAGGTCTCTTAGAATTCCTTAGTCTATTCCACTTCCACACTAAACCATAGAGTATTAGGTGTCCAACATACAACTTGTGCATAGTGATTTATGCGGTCCACTTCCAGTTGTTTCATTCTCTGGCTACAAGAATTTCTTAACTTTCATTGATGATTTCTCCAAACGTACTTGGGTATACTTCTTAAAACTCAAGAGTGAAGTATTTAACATGTTCTTGGCCTTTAAGGCCTTTGTTGAGAAACAATATGGACATCAAATTCTTAAGCTAAGATCTGATAATGTCAGAGAATATGTTAACAACAAATTCATCAACTTTTGCACTGAGAATGGAATTTAAATGCAACATACTATTCCATATGCTCCACAACAAAATGGTGTAGCTGAAAGGAATAATCACACCTTAAAGGAAATGGCTAATTGTATGCTTCAATCTAAATGACTTAGTCTTAATTTTTGGGCAGAAGAAATTAACTGTGCAAATTACATAGTAAATCGCACTCCTACTAAGGTTTTAAAGAATATCACTCTAGAATAAGTGTTACACAGTAAAATGTCACTGCCATCATGTCAGTCTCCCTACTGTGCCATAAAACCACATTCACCTATACTCATGCTCCTCAAAATGGCTAAAAACCCTTTTTGCCTAAGTCAAATGGATCATCGCGACTGTTAATAAAATAACCGCGCTGATGGGCGGAGGCCAATGTATCTACTACGCTGCCAGCGCGGAAGCACACGTCTTTTCCGCGCTGGTCCCATTTTACGAACAGCGCCCCCTCCGTTTGTCCTTTTCGCGCTGACCAGACTTCTTCTACATAGGTTTGCGATGTCAGCGCGACAGTTCACGGGTTTTCCGCGCTGATCCTGTTTGGGCGAATTTGTTCTAACAACCAGCCTTCCAGATCCCTCCAAAACTGGTTGTTAGCATTGTTGAGGTCGCCATCCTTTCTCTGGCATGTTTGTTCGACTGACCATCCACTTATCTTGGAGGAAAGCTCATCCCTTACCTATTCATGGAGGCCTCTTCTCTTTATAAGCCTCCTCCATTGCCCATGAGCAGCTAGTTTTTAGTTAGATAGTTTTGGGGACATAGAGACTTTGATTGAGGAATTCTTTGTACATTTTAGTGCTGCTCTTTGTAAGCCTTGGTGTGTTGTGTGAGGATTGTTTTGAGCTTGAGAAAGGTCATAAGCTTGCTGCCTTGTATGTGAGAGAGAGACCTTTTGACTTGGGAGATTTGTCCCAAAGGTGAATGCTTGGAAGATATGTTGGCTGGACCCTCTAGGGAAGGACTCAGCGTCAGGACACCGGTTGTACCTTACTCTACTTTTTGTTAATAAAGATAGATGACTACTCTTATGGTTCCATTTACATTTGTTCAATGATTGATTAATGCAAATTGTATCTTTCCTGACCGATACATAGTTGTTGTTAGTAGATTTTACGCTTTTGTTTGCTCTCTTTTGCTTGTGCAGGTATTCATCCGCGAGGATAGCGGGGAATTGTGATCGGCTGGAGCGAAAGAGCGAGAGGAATATCTCTTCGACAAACAAGCGTTGGAATCCAAGTAGGTTATTCTCACCCACTTGTTAATTACAACTAGGAACCTGCGGTGTAGCATTGTTCGATTGTTGCTAGACCCCTGTTGGGCTAGTAGGGATCGCCTCTATCCGTAGAGGGGATTTACCTATACAACAGAGTGTTTAATGAAGTATAATTCAAAGGGGCTCATTACAGTTTGGAGCCACAAAAATGGTTGCGCGATGTGGAGAAGGCCAGGTTACTCCACCTGCGATGGATACCCCACTACCACCATGTTCCCATCACCATTTTTGTCATCAGGCAACTACTGTGCCTAGTGCATGATGGGTATCTCTAGCTGGAGGAGCTTATTCCCATCACGGCCGACCTAATTCACATAATTTCTTGACTGCCCTTCAAAGGACATGACCCTGCGGCCATAGCGAGAAAAAGTAGTGACTTGGCCCTCACAGAAGATATGAAGGTCAAGTATAAACTAGAGAAGAAAAAGCAGGGTAACACAATCAAAAGAATTAAGGAGAAAGGGGTGCACATAGCCACCCAACTACTAGCTGACAAGTTGATGAGGAAATGTCACGCCGATGAAGTACCCATGTTTGTGATTGCACTAGCAGAGCAATGTGCAGATGGGGTACAGTTCAATTGGGTGCAGTTCCTCTGTGGGGAGTTTTTGACGAACTGCAAGGAGGCCCAGGAGTAGGGTAATACCTTCCACTACACATGGTTTCTCTTATCCATCTTGTTGGTTGCAGGGGAACTATCGGAGCACACCTGGTTTCCCAATATTGAGCATGATCTGCTCGAAGCCACGAGGTACACCTCGCTCTGAGCTACAAAAGATGCGAAGAGGATTCACGAGACGAAGGTGTTTTGGGTGTTCATGGAGGCGAGCATCCAAATGTGGATCAACCAAAGGCCATGCCTGTCTCCCATGGTTTATAACAGCCTACAGAGCTTGGTAGAGTTCAAGGCAGATATGCATAAATTGTATATCCGGGTGTGCAAAAATCTAGTGCAAAAATGGGTGAAGCTTTCATTAATCAAAACGGATGATGTGATCTTCACAATGATGGAGTCTTGCCATCTGGAGTGGCACACATCGGACTTGGCTGAGGTGGAAAAGGCAGCCGCATAGAAGCAAAAGGAAGTAGCCAAGTGTCGTATCACAAAGCTAGCTAAGAAGCAGTGCAATGAGAAGGCAACTGTGGAGGTTAGGGCTCGAAGTGAAACAACATTAGAGGCAGTAGCATAGAAAAAGGCTAAGGAGGTAGCAGCAGAAGCAGTGCAGACAATAGAACAAACTATAGTGCCAACAAAAGAGCCCGAGGAGGGCCAGGAAATGTCCACAGGGCAATAGATTGGGGAAGTGGACAAGACAGAAGAGCACACAGACCCCGATTCAGCATCAACCCAACTCAAGCGGCCACACTTCCCTGAGAAAATAGCTCCCAGGAAGAAGGTGAAGGTGACAAAGATGTCCATTGACCCGATCATGCTCATAGAAGGTGATCTTCTTGACATTGGTGAAATGGTTTGCGATGTCACTAAGGATGTGCTCCAAGAGGTAATGATGGAGTAGAACACTGTGTTGGGGGCACTCAGAAAATAGATACAAGGCTTATTGGTACATCCCCCCCAAATAGGTACAATGGCTCCATACGTCGCATCAAGAACCATAGAAGCTGAACAGATGATGCGCGCCCATATGGAAAACCCTTTCGTGTTGCCCGAAGGTGAACTAGCAACAACAAGCAAAGTTGATCATGCTGTGATGAGCAACATGAAAGGCGTAGGCTTAAACTTGGCAGCCCTGCCACGTGAAACCTTGTACCAGTTGTAGGATGGGGTCATCGCAGAGCTCTGTGCCAGGGAAGGTCATGCGATCCAGGTCTTGAATGAGCAAAAATACAACATGGATCAGCTCAACCTCCAGCATGATGAATTGATTGCACAGACTCGTGGACCACTGCCTACTCCAGTCCACTGATTGGCAGCCAGAGTCTGCGAGGCCAGGGAGGAAACAACGAAGGTTTAGTTGGAAATGAACCTACAAATTTCCGAGCTACAGTTGATGGCACAACCCTCCATGCCCCCAGAAATTAGAGAGCAACACACCCACGCTATCCAAACAGGGTTGGAGCAAATTGGCCAAGTGATACAGGATTGCACTGGGATGTTGGATCAAGCACTAACCATGCTTACATACTTGCAAGAAGATCCAAACCTATAGCTCCTATAGACAGAGGCATGTGAGTTGCAGCAGGAGTACGAAAATGTCTGGGGGACTGTGTAGACGGTCACCCTTACTCAACGACTGGTAGCAGGCAAGGGCATTGAAGGACCAGTTAGACGCCACATGATAAAAAGAAGCCTTACTTAAAATGTGCATCCAACCATGGATCGATGAAGCTTTCACAATTACAGCTACCATCAAAGGAAAGTTGGCACAAATGCAGGGAATTTATGCCGTTAGACAGGGAGGTGACCCTGCTCACAAAGGTTCAGAGATATGCGTGCAACAAGTACAACAGACATCCGAATAGTGTGCGTGGACATCCAAGTTGTGCGAGACCTGTTAGATGGACTCTGCGCAAAGATCGCTGCACTTGCAGAGTGACTCGGGACAAGTCACAATGATTGTGTTAGGGGCCTATTGGGCATGGGATCCCCCACAACAAGTTTTGGGGCTTAAAGCCCAAGTTTTAGTCAAATATGGTGTAGAACTCCACGAAGTATGGGCGTAGAGTGCGAATTGTATAATAAAGTCAGAGGGTTGTCTGCCCTAAGAATTGTAATTTAATATAAAGTTGTGTCGGCCTAGCCATCATCCATGGACCATGGGATTGTATAAATAAAGTGGGGCTATAAGTGTAAAGATAGCTAAGCTTGGTAGCAAATAGAGATAGAATAGCGAAGGCATGGTTAGAGCCTAGAGTGGAATCTGAAGTGTACTAGGTCGTAGTAGTAGAAAGAGGCTCTGCAGCTAAGTGCGTTGAGGCCTAATAGAGTCCGCAGCTAAGTGCACAGACCCCTGCAACTGAGTGTGCAGGGCAGAGTCGGGTCTGTACTTGGAATTGAAAGTTAATAAAGAGAATTTTATTCTATATATCTGTTCTTGAATCCTTATGTTGATGTCATACATTATTTTTACTCTGTTTATTTACTGTGCGCACTTCATGAATACTCATATGAATGCTTATATGTGAATTTAATATAAGTAATCAACTAACAAAGACTAATTAAATAAGACTTGGGTAAAGAACACGAGTCGTGCTGCGGCTAGACTTGCACGAAGACAATATCACAGGGTGCAGGGTGCCCGCAGGTGCGCATAGCACAGTAAGTACGGAGGTTGGACATCGTACCAATCACCTCATAACAGACATCCCCAGGGTGTAGAAACCTAGTTCCATCACCCTCCCATACTACTTCGGGTGAGACCTCAGTCCGCGCTCCGCGGACTGTTGTCGAAAGGGCCATTAGTACTGGGATTTTGTTGGCTAAATCACTTCTGAACTTGGGTCAAGCACCACTAAGCCAACAAATAGCATAGTATTTATGTGTAGTAGTGGAGGATTTCGAGAAGGGTCTATAACCATCATAGTGGAATATCTCCAAGACTTAATTTTCTTTGTTTTCTTATGTTAGGTTCCTATACCAATAGGAGTCATAATTTTGAATGACTAAGGTTAAGCCTTGTAATAACAGACATCCCTAGGGTGTAGAAACCTAGTTCCATCACCCTCCCATACTACTTTGGGTGAGACCTCAGTCTGTGCTCCGCGGACTGTTGTCGAAAGGGCCAGTAGTAGCGGGATTTTTTTGGCTAAATCACTTCTGAACCTAGGTCAAGCACCACTAAGCCAACAAATAACATAGTATTTATGTGTAGTAGTGGAGGATTTCGAGAAGGGTCTACAAACATCATAGTGGACTCTCTCCAAGGCTGAATTTTCTTTGTTGTCTTGTGTTAGGTTCCTATACCAATAGGAGTCATAATTTTGAATGACTAAGGTTAAGCCTTGTAATATTGTACATACATTTGCTTTCTGCAAATGTTTTCCATATTAAAAATTTAAAAATGTAAAGAGGGTATGTCCTAAAAGAAATATCAAAGGACAAAAAGAATAAGAGAAGGTAAAAAAAATGAAAATATATGAACCCCAAAAACAAAAAGAGACCATGAAAGTGTGCAAGTCTAAATGCCACTCCTATTTACTTTTATGAAAAATAATGATTGTGTGCTTGTTATTCATGCCACAGTCTATGGCAGTCAAAATACTTAATCTTGACTATTTCATGCTTTGAATTTTATGTTTATAGTTAGATAATAAAATCTGATCAAACAGCTTAATCTTGGCAGATCATTAGATAGGTAGAGAAAATAAAAGGAGCTCATTAGTTTAATCTAAGCCCTTGGATGACATAAGGCTAGAATTAGATATATTAAATCCTTCAAGTCAAAGAGGCTGAGAGCATTTCTCTGACTTTTGGTGGGACTGGATCCTCGGCTTAATGACTAATGGACATCAAGTGTTAGAATCCCCTTCATAATCACCCCCCTTCACTACCCTAATAAAAGCCCTTTTACTAAGGTTAGACTTCATTTGCCTAGCAAAAGTAAAAACCCCCATGTAAATTCTATTTCACTCAAAAAACCCACAAAAGTGTTTTATCCTAAGTATCAAATGTATGAGAATAAAATGCGCAAAATTTATATTATGCTAAGGGCATGCTCATTCCGCTCATTTCATATTAATATTTAATTTAATTATATAAATCCTCCGATATACATTTTCCTGTATATTAAATAAATTCCCTAAATAAATATCCCAACACTTAGTTTTAATATAAACTATACCATTTACCCCATATCTCGACAAAACAGATAAATCCTGTCATTAAACCCCACCCGATCGATTAAATCTGTGATTAAGTCTTAATTAATCCCAAACCGCCGAAGTTTAAAGCCCTGGGCCCCCCCAAAGCCCGAGCTCTTATCACCTGCACACCTCCCTCACCCGATCACCATCCCCCTCATCTAATGGTCCATAGTCATATCGGCTGCACCCGATGACTGACCTTTACCCACTCGATAAGGTGGTTTTCCCTAGCCCCCCAACTGTTACGTGTCAAGCGTTGGAGTAGGTCGGGTGACCCCTCCTCAATACTTCCTCCTCCACAAAAGCGGTGTGATGGCCTTCGATAATGCCTCCCTGTTAAACCTGAAACTACTCACTGTTCATAATATAAAATTCCGCGCCAATTTACCCATTACCCGTTAAAAACTTGAAAACCCTCATTTTCATCCTTTTTACTCAGTTACACAGTGAAACCTATCAAACCGTTTCGATGCCACCCTGAGCCTCTGAGACATGATTTCACCATGGATTCCCTCTCGAACACCTTCTAGACTCTGTCCATAGTTCTTCCCAGTTTTAGTACAGCCTCTGGTCACCTCCTCACAGACCTGTGTTTTATTAAAAAATTGTTGTATTTTGCAAGTAATTAACAAAAGACGAGAGCTTGGATAAACAATTTTTATACTAGTCACAAAAATTGTTTACTCCAAGACTCACAAGGAAATCTATTTAAAACCTTCATTCAAAAGAAGAAAATAGTTATACACAGAATAAAGAAATAAATCATTCACACAGAGACATTGACTGTTAAAATAAAGGAACCAGACAGAGCATACAGTCAAAAGACAAACAGATCAAACATATAGAAAGTTGACCAATATCCAGTACTATACGCTGATACATATAAAAACTAAATAATTTACTATTGAAATACATAGTAAGAAGTTAAAATGTATAGTAAAGGTAAAAACACAGTAAAGGATATTGACAGGTCATCAAAGTAAAAGTGTATCAGATGAAAGAGTATCAGTAAAAGTGTATCACATTGAAAAACAAACGTGAAGATAGATGAAAAAACAGAGCAGAAATGGTACATTTTTTAGAAATTTCCTTTTTAAGTCATAATTTTTCAGAAATTATTGTGGCCAATACAAGATGCATTTTGAGAAATTGGAGGAGGTTTGTTTTCCTAAAAGGCCAATATACAAATACCTATCTCACTTTTTAAACAGGTATTACAAAAAGTGATATAAACGCATATCTTCATAGCCTATTTTTTGGACTGTGCAAAGTATTATTTTTGACATCTTTTTGCAAAGAATATTGTGAACAATTGGAGATGAATTTTGGGAAACTGAGAGATTTTTATCTCAAAAACATACTTATCTACAATAAGCTCTTTCACTTTTTACATATCTCTCTCGGATTTAGATATACAAAGGTATCACTCGACCCTAATTTTGCAGAATTTCTGGGGCAGAATCCATAAAGGAAGAAGGTTGTTAGTGACTTTGAAGTCTTGTCATCAATTAAGAGTTGCTATCAAATTCGAATTTATCTTATTTGTCACCATAAATCCATAAATATGGTTCCAAATAGATTCATTAGTTTTGAGTGTCCTTTATTTAAGTTCTATTAACGTAAAACAGTTTGAGATATTTGTAAAACCAATCTTGATATTTTTTCAAGATATTTCAGTTTAGAATTTGTATAAATACTTCCTCATTTGAGGTATTTTGTTGTGGATCCTTAGAAATTTCTATAGACTTCTTGATCAAAAGACTGTAAATCCATTGGAGCATTGACTGAGCCAACAAGCTGGATTGATGAATAAATACCAGATATTTCAAAGGATTCATGTGTTGAGAGAAGTGCACACAAGTATTTTCTCACGTTGTTGCTAACTTTTTAAAATTTTTTCCATAATGTATATCTGAATTTGAATGCTATAATTTGAGTATTATCTCAGAATTTGTTTAATTACACTATGTTTTAATAGCTAGGCAAATACATGTTTTCTACTAATATCTAAGTTAAGGAATTCTTAATTGCTCCTTAGTTTAGGTTGTTTCTTTATAATCTATAGCAAAGGATTATTAATTTCCCTTTGTTTCCGATTACCCTTTGTTCCTCGTTTCAATCCTGGTTTTAGAATTCTTGATTTCTCTCTCACCCTGGTTAAAACCTTTTCACCCCCCTATCCCAAAGACATGCACTTTGCAGAAATTCCCACTATAGATCAACAGATTATGCAATATACTAAAGCAACAAACAAGATCTACTTCTACAACAAACTTTGTGGAAGATTAATTGGAATATGAGCAAGATCAATTAGAACACATATAACAAAGAATGAGAAAACAATCACACATGAACACAGAAGAATACTTTGGGGAAAGCCTTAGCTAGAAATCCCGATCTCTATATTATCATACAAGTGGAAATATATTCAGATTACAAAAAGAATTAGCTCACAAGCTATCTTGCTCTCTCTACAATCAAAACAATACAACTCACAGACTAAATAGACATAATATATGCCTTCCCTTAGCCCTCCAAGCCTCCTGTTGCCTTGTGCAGTTTTTCTTGGGGTCCAGTGATGCTACTTGTGTGAATTGGCCTCATCACATACTCACTAAACTGAAGAAGTAACTGCGCAATCTCTAAGGAATGAATTCCTTCTGCATGCAAGAGATATTAACAAAGGAATATTCCTGTAACTGATAGTACATTGTCCCTCCATTTGATCTCAATTGGGTCTTTGTCTGAACTGACATGCATGAGTTATTTATGAGAGAATATTTAGTTATCTGAAGTGAAACAGTTACATGCATGCATGCATTAACTAACTTAACTCAGTTAACTGAGCTAACTAATTACAACTCAAATTACAACTCATCCTTATCTCTTTAACTAAGGGATAAATTCCTCAATTAATGGGATAATTGTTGCATGTCCTCACATAGACTTCATGTTTGGTTTTCTACAACTAATTAACTCAAGATGAATTACTTAATTATTTTACAAACAACTCCTAAGATCAAATTCGAATTTTACTTCTCTATTTTAGTTTAGGGACTAACTAAAATAGGAAGGTATCCTGAAATGCTATTTATAGTAGTGCTAAATTTAGCACTTCTATTTTTAGCATTTCTTGTTGCTATTTTCAACACTCCCTCTCAACAAGAAAGGGATTATCAGTAACCCCAATCCTGTCTCTGTGGAACTCAAACTTGCGTTTTGACAATGTGTTAGTCAAAATATCTACATCATGTTCCTTGGTCGAAACATACAACAACAACATGATCCTCTTGACCACACAGTCTCGAAGATGGTGATACCGGATATCAATGTGCTTGGACCTGTCATGAAAAACTGGATTCTCAGAGAGTTTGATGCAACTCTGGTTATCGCAGTAGATCACGGTTGGATCCATCCTTTGACCAAAAAATCCCACTAGAATCTGGTGTACCAGGAAACTGTAGCTGAACCAAGGTTGAAGTTTCCTCTAGAAGTGTTGTTCCAGTCTAATGGACTCCCTGCCCAATCCGCATCTATGAAGCCTTGAAGCTTCACTCCCTCTATCCATCTATACCATAATCCATACTGAGATGTGCCTTTGAGGTATCTCAGCACATGCTTCACTACCTTCCAAAACAGCTTGGTAGGCTGAACCATAGCTTGAATCAGCTAGTTCACTGCAAAGCATAAGTCAAGTCGTGTGTTCACCAGATACATAAGTGAACCCACAAGTTGTCGATAAATAGTAGTAGCTACTACCTCACCTGAAGTAGCATCCTCCTTCCTCCAGTTCCCAACTAGAAGAGTCTGCATGGGCTTGCACTTCTCCATGTGAAAGTGCTTGAGTATCTCATTGGCATACTTGCCTTGAGACACAAATACTTCACCATCTTTCTGCCACACCTCCATTCCTAGAAAGTAGTGCATAAGACCCATGTCTTTCATTTCAAACTCTCTTGCAAGGTCCTCCTTGCAAGACTAGATCAGTTGATCATCACCTATCAAAATCAGGCCATCGACATAAAGAGAAATGATCAATGGCTTACCTTCTACCATGATGTGGTAAAGGTTTGCATCTGCTTCAATCTTGGTGAAAATCAACCTAGTGAAATAGTTGCCAATCCTGGTGTACCAAGCATGGGGTGCTTGCTTCAGCCCATGCAAAGCCCTCTTGATTTGGCACACATGCGACTCACGATCGAAGGTCTCGAAACCCTTTGGCTGCTCAATGTACACCTCCTCCTCAATCTTCTCATTGAGGAATGTTGTCTTCACTCCCATTTGATGGATCTTGCAACCCATCTAAGTTGATAGTGCCAACATCAATCTGATAGATGAGTACCTTGCTATAGGAGCAAAGGTCTCATCGTAGTCAATCCCCTCAACCTGTGAGAAACCACGGTCAACACACTTTTCCTTATGTTTCTCGATACTACCATCAACTACCTACTTTACCTTGTAAATCCATCTGGAACTCACCATTGACTTGCCTTGACGTCTTGGGACAACATCCCACGCATTGTTCAGAATGATAAAGTTATACTCCTCTACCATTGCATCAACCCACACAGGTTGCTGCACTGCCTCCTCGAATGAAGAAGGCTCTAACTCTACACACTCCCCAACCAGGGCCATGTAACCAGTGTACTGCTCGGGCAACCTCCTCTGTCTGCGCTGAGAAGATGGTTGTCCCACATTCTCCCGCACATCCAACATCAACCTGCTACCTTCCCTTGAGCATTTCTGCCCATCTCTGGGAGTCTCAGCATGAGTGGATGTCTCCACTCCTGGATCCTCTACATGTGGCTGCTCTGCATCAATCTGAGGCTCCTCCTCCTTAGGAAATGAAATTTCCTCCTTTGCATGCAACTTGAGCTCCCTCTCAAGTGATACTCACATGGTTTTTTGCTCGTCGAACTTTAGATCCCTGCGTACCACTATCCTCTGACTGGTAGATAGGTACACCCAATAGTTTTGGGGTGTATCCATGTACCCCACAATTATTCCCAACTCAAATGTTGGATCTAGCTTCTTCTAGGCATCTTTCGTCACATGATAGTAAACTAATGATCCAAAGATTTGGAAGTGACTCACATCTGGTCGCTTCCTGGAAAAGGCTTCCATAGGTGTCTTCATTCACAGTATACAATGCAGGCTTCTGTTCTGCAAGTATACTGCTGTATTGCATGCCTCAACCCACAAATGCAGTGGTCAGCTTTGGTCATGCAACATCGCTCGAGTTGCTCCCACAATCAATTTGTTCTTCCTTTCAGCCACCCCATTCTGCTGTGGGTTATGGGGTGCCATCAACTCCTGTTTAATTCCTTCTGCTGCACAAAAGTGCTTAAACTGTTGGGAGACATACTCTCCACCATGGTCACTATGAAAGGCTTTTATTTTCTTTCCAGATTCTTTCTCTACCAAGGCTTTAAACTCACAAAACCTTGAGAAGGTCTGATCCTTCTTTTGCATAAAGTAGATCCAACATCTACGAGAAAAATCATCAATAGAAATAACATAGTACCTTTATTTAGTGGTGGAGGCTGTAAAGAATGGTCCAAAAACATCTGAGTGAACTCGCTCCAGGATTTCTCTAGCTCTACTGTCTTGATCCAGAAAGGAAGATTTCACATACTTACCCAAGGTACAACCATTACATGTATTCGTCTGCTCCATTTTTCCCTTGGGAAGTTTGGTAGAAATTTGCTGCATGATCTTTAGGGCTCCATGGTGCAAGTGGCCCAATATTCTATGCTATAGCTCGCCAACATCTTGGCTCTGCACCATCTTAGCTTTGGAACTCAATGCAGAACAGTTTTCTACCTGCAGCTTGTAGAGATTCTTTACTCAAATCCCGATTCGCTTGGTCTGTCCAGTGTCGATATGCCGCAGAAATACCTTTCCTTTACTAAAGACTATATCATAGCCTTTATCTTCTAGCATATAAATAGACACAAGATTCTTCTTTAGACTTAGTACATACTTTACATCAGTCAAGGTGAGAGGAGCTCCATTCTCGCTCTGAAACACAACCGTACCTTCACCTGAAACACAATACTTTCCATCATCGCCCATCTCGATCTGCATCTAGAGATCCTTCACCTGCAAGGTACTGAAAATATTCTTGTCACTTGACATGTGGAATAAAGCTCCACTATCTAGGTACCAAACACATCCCACCATGGATGAAACCATGCATGCGATAAGAGATAAATCTAACTCAAACTGTGAGGCTAGTGCCTCACCATCAGATCCCTTCGAGGATCTCTTCTTGGATTTCTTCTGTGGACATTTGGTAGTGTAATGGACCACTTCATGAAAATGAAAGCATCGCAATTTCGATTTTTCAAACTTCTTCCCATCATGGGAAGAACCAAATTTGGAATGGGACGCCTTCCCTTTCCCCTTCCTCACCTTACTCACTAAGGCTAGATTTTCCTCATCATCTTGCTTTGACGAGGATCCATCTCTAGTGCTTCTTCTTATCTCCTCATGCATCAAATCCGACCAGAGTTGTTCCCAATCTGGTAGTTTCTCTCTTCCATTAACTGAGTCTTGGTAGCTATGCCAGCTCTTAGGAAGACCAGGGAGTGCAAGACTCACCATGTCATCATCGATTGTCGAGATCCCTACACTTCCAAGCTCATCCTTGCAGGTGGTGAGCTTGTTCAGATATGTAGAGATCGTGTCACCCTTTTCACACTTGATTTTCCAAAGCTTGTCTTTCAGTGCCAACTTCCTCTGATTTCTGCTGTTATGATATAGATCTTTCAATGTTTTACACATCAAAAATGATGTCTCCTTCCCATGGAAGCTTGAGACAATGTGGTCTTTAACTCCCTCTAGGAGGATTCTCCTTTCTCTAGCCACACATTTCTTCCATTCCGCCAATTTTGTAGCATTAGCTGTTGTAGGCTTGGGGGCTTCTTGATCAATGAAGTCCTTTATACCATTATCCTCTAATATTGCTTCCATGCGATCCTTCCAGGCTATATAATTTGAGCTTCCATCAAGGGCATACTCGAGTCTTAAACCACTGAATTCCATTAGTGAAATTGAGATGCGATAAGAACTTGATTTCTATATTCAGGAACCTCAAACTTTGAACTTCTCCCTTCTTGTATAATTTTCTTTGCTTTGATCACCTTTGCTCTGATACCATGTAGAAATTCCCATTGTAGATCAACAAATTATGCAATATACTAAAGCAAAATATAAGATCTACTTCTACAACAAACTTTGTGGAAGCTTAATCGATTATGAGCAAGATCAAACACATATAACCAAGAATGAGAAAGCAATCACACATGAATGTAGGAGAATACTCTGGGGAAAGACTCAACTAAAAACCCCGATCTTTGTATTTTCATACAAGTGGAAATATGTTCAGATTACAAAAAGAATCAGCTCACAAACTATCCTTCTCTCTCTGCAATAAAAACAATACAACTCACAGACTTAATAGACATAAGATATGCCTTCCCTTAGCCCTCCAAGCCTCCTATTTTCTTGTGTATTTTTCCTTAGGGTCTAGTGATGCCACCTGTGTGAATTAGCCTCATCACACACTCACTAAATTAAAGAAGTAACTGCACAATATATAAGAAATGAATTCCTTCTGCATGCAAGAGATATTCACAATGGAATATTCCTGCAACTAATAGTACATTGTCCCTCCATCTGATCTCAACTGGGTCTCTATCTGAACTGACATGCATGAGTTATTTATGAGAGAATATTCAGTTATCTGAAGTGCAGTAGTTACATGCATGCATGCACTAACTAACTGAACTCACAATTAGTTCAAAAAACTATTTGAACTAATTTAACCTACTTAACTCAATTAACTGAGCTAACTAATTATAACTCATCCTTATCTCTTTAACTAAGGGATAAATTCCTCAATTAGTGGGATAACTATTACATGTCCTCACATAGACTTCATGTTTGATTTTCTACAACTAATTAACTCAAGATGAATTAATTAATTATTTTACAAACAACTGCTAAGATCAAATTCGAATCTTACTTCTCTATTTTAGTTCAAGGACTAACTAAAATAAGAAGGTATCCCAAAATGTTGTTTATAGCAGTGCTAAATTTAGCACTTCTATTCTTAGCATTTCTTGTTGCTATTTTCAACACACTTTACGCTGCTATCTTGCCCTTTGAACATTCCCTTTAGTGAGTTGATCTAGTTTTGCTACCCCTCTGTTGACTCCATAGCCCAATGGTCTAGAGACATCATTCTATCCATCTGTTTAAAGAACCCTGCCACCCAATCTTCAATACAAATCAAAAGCCCCTGAACATTCGTAACTAGCTTAAAAATTCAAGAAAACAAAGCTAAATCATACAGAGAGAGCCCCCTCTGAGCTATAGGTTGGCTAGAGCCTATGCTTAAAAGTTAGTTTGTGGTTACCTCGGTGATTTCTTTCTTTAGCCTTGAGAAAATACTAAGTGATAACATAGTGGCAACTCCATTGGGGAAGACTAACATTTTCTTCAGAAATCTTTTACAAGTTTAGATTTGATCTATGATGGCGGACAGTGATCAGACACACAAAGGTTAAAATCATCCACCTAGCGACTCCAATCAATTTTACAATCAAGACTCCACTGGAGGAATGAACTTGAAAGAACAATATGTAAAGATTAGGCTTTTAACTTGGATTGTTATCCAAGACATTATGTTGTTTCTCATCAATAACATTTTTCAATGTATATTGTATTTTAGAGAAGATTTTAGATTAATTTTTTATTATTTCCCTTTGAAAATTGTAGATATAAAGTCTCCTTACACATTTGAGCAACATTCTTCTAACTCTTACGAAGATCATTTTCCAAATGAGGAATATCAAACAATCAAGACTAATCATACAATCCCTGTACATATTCTTGTACCTTATAAAGTTCCTGATAAATATAAGTCACGCGTATTACCTCCTACACTCCATGCTTTCCCTAACAATTATTACAAGTATCTCCCTAGGTTTGATGGAGAGAATGGTATCACTGCCCAAAAAAATATTCAAGGTTTTGAGAATTATCTAGACTTATTTGAAATTGATGAAGATGATGTTATTATCAGGCTTTTTGCTCTTTCTTTGCAAAGTAGAGTAAAGAGTTGGTTCAAGAATTTACCTATTGCAATCATCTCAAATTTCCAACAATTTGTCAAATTTTTCCTTGATGGATGGATAATCAAAGTCAATCTTTTGTGATCATAGAAGAATATAACAATTAAAAAGATAGCCAAATGAAACAATACAATAATTTTTTGACAGATTTAATCAAATCTATTATTCAATGCCATCAAATATAAGACCTCCTCCTGATTCAACTCTCTTGCATTATCCAAAAAGAATTTGACCAGAGATGGAATTTTAGCTAAGAGAAAGAAACCCCTCACCACTGGAACATATGTAGAACATTGCAGTAGATGTAGAAATTAATCTACAAATTAGAAGAGAAAAGTTGAAAGCAGGAGTGGAGAAGAACAACATTGCTGAGGTAAAACTCGACATTTTGATAAGAAAAATAGAGGAAAGGATACATAGGATCACCATGAAAGATATTTTTTTTGTTCAAAATCACCAAGACACATTTATTTCAGAAAAAGAAGAGGTTGATAGCCATGAACAAATTCTTGCTAATTCCAACTACCATAGATAAGAAGATAGATTTATAGAGCAATATGTGGAGAGGAAATCTACTAATCTAATGTGTATGTTTGATGACGTTACTTCTTTGATTGATTTTCCTAAATATGATTAGTATGATGATAATTATGTTCTTCAAATCCAAACTAACCTTACAGAGCAATCAGAAACTAGTTTGGGAAATAAAGAAATTCAGTTTCAGCAGCTTGAAAATAGTGATCATCTTATTCATATCAGCTATGAAAGTGAGGAAGAAAGTGCAAAAATTTTGGAAATAAGTGAAGCTTCTTTGCCTCCTTGTTTTTCTTCATTTCAGTTCATCAAAGAAAACTTTAAAGTAATAAAAAATCAGTAGTCTTTAGGTATTGACATTAACAACAAAGAAGACAATAAAATTCTTGATCAAGATCCTTCAGTTTCACAATTACAGTTGTCAAATTCCATTGAAACACCTGATCAAATAATACAGGAAAGTTCTATACCACTATGTTTTGAATCATTTCAAATTTTAAAGGAAATGTTGAATGAAAACTCTAAATAAAAGGATGTGAAGCTTGTAGAAATTTGTGAAGTCCCATTCAAACCTATGAGTAATAAGTTGCAACAATCCTTCCAAGTTTTTCATGATCCCATAACTGATGGGTTGGATAGTGAATGAAATCATAATTTTTCTTCATTAACTAACAATCAAATTCAAGATCAAGATGATAAAGGTTTCATCAATCAAATATTTCAATCAGAATAAATATCATCACAAAGCTTGTTTGAAAATATGCAGGGTGATAAAGGTGAAAGTGATATTTGAATTTCATGGCTTGGAGGCCATCCAAAACAGATGCACAATTGCTTAAATGAGTTCAAAAATAGTGTGTATATTTTGGAAGATCCTTTTGTACAGTTTCTAGAGTCAACAAAGGAAATCAAGTATTTCCTTATCTTCTCATTTGTTGACAAGGTTATAATTTGCTTTAGAATCTCAATTTTAACCATAATCAAGCACAAGCAACAAAATTCACCAATGTACATGATGCTTGGATGGTTACATTGGTTGTTTCATTTTATCTAACCAACAGTTGGACAACTGATTAGAGTAAGTAGGTAGGATTTCAGTTTGAATAAATTCATTTTTTCAACATCAAGCTTATTTCAGATCATGTTTCTGTACAACATGTGTTAGATTTTAGTTCGTAGACAAGGCTATGATTTCAGTTCAATATTTTCAGTCACAAAAATTATACAATAAGGCAGAAATCACAGAAGAACAATTCACAATGTAACTTCAGACACAATTCAAATGCTATTGATATTAAATTTCTTGACATTTCGCCAAGAAATTCCATCCCCGAGTGGAGCCACTATTAGGTTCCTATACTAATAGGAGTCATAATTTTGAATGACTAAGGTTAAGCCTTGTAATATTGTACATACCTTTTCTTTCTACAAATGTTTTCCATATTAAAAATTAAAAAATGTAAAGAGGGTATGTCTTAAAAGAAATATCAAAGGACAAAAAGAATAAGAGAAGGTAAAAAATGAAAATATAAGAACCCCAAAAACAAAAAGAGACCATGAAAGTGTGCAAGTCTAAATGCCACTCCTATTTACTTTTATGCATAATAATGATTGTGTGCAGCTTGTTATTCATGCCACGGTCTATGGTAGTCAAACTAATTAATGTTGACTATTTCATGCTTTGAATTTAATGTTTATAGTTAGAGAATAAAATTTGACCAAACAACTTAATCTTGGCAGATCATTAGATAGGTAGAGAAAATAAAAGGAATTCATCAGTTTAATATAAGCCCTTGGATGACATAAGGCTAGAATTAGATAGATTATTTTTCAAAACAAAAATGGGTGATAAGGGTTTGCTAGTCTAAATGCATCCAAATAAAATTAAGAAAAAATGTTAGTGTAAGTAAATGGGTAAGTAGAAGAAAGGTTACTGAAGTATAAAGTTGATTGGATCAAAACACATGCATCATGCTTAGACATATATTTCAATATGTATGATCAATTATGGAAGAAAAAACAAAGGTTTGCAACTTAATGTGCTGGACACCCCCTCATTCATTTTTCCCTTTACTTACTACTTTCCTATCCACAAGTATGTTCTAAGTACTTTAAATCCTTCAAGTCAAAGAGGCTCAGAGCATTTCTCTAACTTTTGGTGGGACTGGACCCTCGGCTTAATGAATTATGGACATCAAGTGTTAGAATCCCCTTCATAAAATTCATCCCCCTTCACTACCCTAATAAAACCCCTTTTCCTAAGGTTATACTTCATTTGCCTAGGAAAAGTAAAAACCCCATGTAAATTCTATTTCACTCAAAAAACCCACAAAAGTGTTTTATCCTAAGTATCAAATGTATGAGAATAAAATGCACAAAATTTACATTATGCTAAGGGTATGCTCACTCTGCTCATTTCATATTAACTTTTAACTTAATTACATAAATCCCCCGATATACCTTTTCCCGTATATTAAATAAATCCCCTAAATAACCCTTAGTTTTAATATAAACTATACCATTTACCCCATATCCCAACAAAACAGATAAATCATGTCATTAAACCTCACCCAATCGATTAAATATATGATTAAGTCTTAATCAATCCTAAACTGCTGAAGTTTAAACCCATGGCCCGCCCTGAAGCCCATGCTCTTATCACCCGCGCACCTCCCTCACCCGACTATCATCCGATCACCGTCCCCCTCATTTGATGGTCCACAATCATATTGGTTGCACCCGACGGCCAACCTTACTCGCTCGATAAGGTGGTTTTCCCAGCCCCCTAATTGTTGTGTGTCGAGCGTTGGAGTAGATCGGGTAACCCCTCCTCAATACTGCCTCCTCCACAAAAGCGGTGCGATGGCCTTCGATACTACCTCCCTAGTAAACCCGAAACCACTCACTATTCATAATATAAAATTTTGCGCCAATTTACCCATTACCTGTTAAAACCCCCAAAACCCTCATTTTCATGCCTTTTACTCAGTTACACAGCAAAACCTATCAGACCCTTGTGACGCCACCCTGAGCCTTTGAGACACGATTTCACCATGGATTCCCTCCCAAACACCTTCCGGACTTTGTCCATGGTTCTTCCTAGTTTCAGTACGACCTCCGGTCACCTCCTCACAGACTTGTGTTTTATTAACAAATTGTTGTATTTTGTAGGTAATTAGTAGAAGAACAGAGCTTGGATAAATAGTTTTGATACTAGTCACAAAACTTGTTTACTCCATGGCTCGAAAGGAAATCTATTTAAAACCTTCATTCAAAAGAAGAAAACAGTTATACATAGAATAGAGAAAGAAATCATTCAAATAGAGACATTGACTATTAAAATAAAGGAACCAGACAGAGCATACAGTCAAAAGACAAACATATCAAAGATACAGAAAGTTGATCAATATCCATTACCATATGCTGATACATATAAAAACTAAATAATTTACTGTTGAAATACACAGTAAAAAGTTAAAATGTATAGTAAAGGTAAAAACACAGTAAAGGATATTGACAGGTCATCAAATTAAAAGTGTATCAGATGAAAGAGTATCAGTCAAAGTGTATCAGATTGAAAAATCAAAGTGAAGATAGATGAAAAAAACAAAGCAGAAATGGTAACATTTTTTATAAATCTCCTGTTTTAGTCATAATTTTTCAGAAACTATTGTGGCCAATACAAGATGCATTTTGAGAAAGTGGAGGCGATTTGTGTTCCTAAAAGGCTAATCTACCAAAAACTATCTCACATTTTACATAGGTATTACAAAAACCAAGATAAATGCATATCTTCATAGCTTATTTTTTGGACTGTGCAAAGTCCTATTTTTGACATCTTTTTGCAGAGAATATTGTGAACAGCTGGAGATTAATTTTGGGAAACTAAGAGAGGTTTATCTCAATAACATACTTATCTACAATAATTTCTTTCACATTTTACATATCTATCTCAGATTGAGATATAAAAAGGTATCACAGGACCCTAATTTTGCAGAATTTCTGGGGCAAAATCCACAAAGGAAGAAGGTTGTTAGTGACTTGGAAGCCTCATCATCAATTAAGAGTTGCTATCAAATTCAAATTTCTCTTCTTCATCACCATACATCTATAAATATAGTTCCAAATAGATTCATTAGTTTTGAGTGTCCTTTATTTAAGTTCTATTAATGTAAAACCGTTTGAGATATTTGTAAAACCAATCTTGATATTTTTCAAGATATTTCAGTTTAGAATTTGTGTAAATGCTTCTTCATTTGAAGTATTTTGGTGTGGATTCTTAGACATTTCTATAGACTTCTTGATTAAAATACTGTAAAGCCATTGGAGCATTGACTGAGCCAACAAGCTGGATTGATGAATAACAGATATTTCAAAGGTTTCATGTGTTGAGCAAAGTGCAGACAAGTATTTTCTCATGTCGTTGTTATCTTTCTTAAAGTTTTTCCATAATGTATATCTGAATTTGAATGCTATAATTGGAGTATTATCTCAGAATTTGTTTAATTACACTTTGTTTTAACAATTAGGAAAATACATGTTTTCTACTAATATCTAAGTTAAGGAATTCTTAATTGCTCCTTAGTTTAGGTTGTTTCTTTATAATCTATAGCAAAGGATTCTTAATTTCCCTTTGTTTTTTATTACCCTTTTTTCCCCGTTTCAATCCCGGTTTGAGAATTCTTAATTGCTCTCTCACCCTGGTTAAAACCTTTTCACCCCCTGTCCCAAAGGCCTGCACTTTACTCTGCTATCTTTCCCTTTGAACATTCCCTTTAGTGAGTTGATCTAGTTCTGCTACCCTTCTGTTGAATCCATAGCCCAATAGTCTAGAGACATCATTATATCCATCAGTTTAAATAACCCCACCACCCAATCTTCAATACAAATCAAAAACCCCTTGAACATTCATAACTAACCTAAAATTCAAGCAAACAAAGCTAAATCATATAGAGAGAGCACTCTCTAAGCTATAGGTTGGCTAGAGCCTATGCTTAAAAGCTAGTTTGTGGTTACCTTAGTGATTTCTTTCTTTAACCTTGAGAAAATACTAAGTGATAACATTTTGATCATGGAATGTGGATTTTACATACTTCCCCAAGGTACAATCCTTGCAAACATCTTGTTTCCAAGTGATCCTTTAGGGAGGCTAGTGGTTATTTGTTGCATAATTTTAAGGGTGCCATGGTGTAAATGACCAAGTATTATGTGTCATATTTCACAAAAATGTCGACTCTACACTACCTCTACCTTACTACTTAATGTAACACGATATTGCACATCAATTTTATATAGGTTCTTCATACGAACCTCGATATTCTTCACTTACCTAGTAGCTATCTGTCTCATAAAGTATTTCCCTTTACTGAAGATCACATCATAGCCACGATCTTCCAAGATTGATACATAGATGAGGTTTTTCTTTAGTCCTAGTACAAACATGACATCTTTGAGGTGAAGATGGGATCCTAACTCCCTCTTGAAGGTTTTTGTACCAATCCTGGTAGCATTATACTTTTTTTTGTCATACCAAAGCTCAATATGCATATGCAAATCTTTCTCCTCTGGATCACTAAAAACTATCTACATCCTGTCATGTGGAACGAGTCACCTGAGTCCAAGTAGCACACACTCCCCATCATAGTGCTATCCATGCATATGATTAGGGTGAAGTCTAACTCGAACTATGAAGCCAAGGCTTCACCTGCTTCTCCTCCTGATTTATTCTTGTTAGAATTTTTTGTGGAAACTTTGTAGCATAGTGCTCGAATTCAGGAAAATTGAAGCATTTTATTTTGGATAAGTCTTTCTTCTTACCCCATTGGGTCAAATCTGGATTGGTTTGATATTTATTCCCTTTTCCCTTCTTGGCCTTCCTAACCAATGTAAATTCTCTTCATTCTCTCCCTTGGATGAACCTCCATCTCTGGTATTTCACCTGATTTCTTCTTGTACCAAATTAGACCATAATTGTTCCCAATTCGATGGTTTATCCCTCCCGTTCACCGAGTTTTGGCAGCCATGCCAAGACTTGATAAGGCCTAGAAGAGATAGGCTCACCCGATCATCTTTCACAACATTCACACCAACCCCATCAAGCTCATCCCAAACTTGTGTAAATATGGTGAGATACTACGAAATAATATCATTCTTCTACATCTTAATGTTTCAAAGTTTGTTTTTGAGGGCTATTTTTCTATGGTCAATGTTATTATTGAATAGCTTAGTCAATGTCTTCCACATTGTGAAAGGATTTTCTTTACCATGGATATTTGAGACAATATGGTCTCTCACTCCCTTCAAGATTATTCTCCTCACTTTGGCCACATATTTCTTCCACTGGGCTAGGTTATGGGCATTAGTTGATCTTGGTTTTGGAATGTTTGTCTTGACATAATCCAACAATCCATTTTCATCAAGCACTACCTCCATGTGATCCTTCTAGGTTATGAAATTTGATCTTCTTTACAAGGCATACTATAATCACAGTCCATTAAAGGCCATTCTCCCAACTCTAAGGAAATCCTACTAAACTAAAGCTACAAATTCGAAGCTCCTGAGGAACAACTTTGAAATTCTTGTTCTAATGTGAATCCTATTGAGAAATCTAGGGGAAACAAGTGTAGGTGATTTCTCTTTTGATGATAACTACTCATGAATCATTTTTACCTTTCTTAATTAGGTTCTTCTTTATCTTGATTTTATATTGTGTTCACTTCATCAAGAAACGACCAAAACACAAATAATAATGAGACAACTGACACAAGATATACACAATCATCTAGGGTAAAAACCTCTCCAATCTTGAGAGGAAAAACCACATAATTTTTCTTCTTATAGACTCTTCAATTGACAAATTCCAAGACCTAGATCCTTGGCCAATAACCCCTCCAAGATCAATTCACTTATTCCTCTAAATAAACTTCTCCTTGTTAAATTTAGCACTGGTCAAACTTGTATCAAAACTTCAAGTTTCAGCCCCAACTCAGAATTTCAGCTAGTTGTTCCAGACTTGCAACTTTGGCTTCTTTTGCAAAAGCCATAGGTCACACGTGTGGTGGAAAAAAGGATGGATTAACTTCCTTTTGAATTTATTTGACCTGATTTCCTTTCCTTGTGAATTATAGTTTCTAAATAGACCTTCCTTGACCCAATTTCATCTCCCTTAAGTGACTAAATTTTTTGTTTTTGTTTCTTCAAAATGATGCCCTAATCTTCGCATGTGTGGAGGAATTTTAGCCCAAAACAGATTAGAAATTCTTATCTCTTCTTTCTTCCTCCTTCATTGGGTATTAGGCTCCTTTCTTCTCCTTGGTTGAACTCTTCTTTATGATTGAGTAAGTGATCCTTTAGTGAGGTTGATTTCTCTTTATATAGCCCTTCACGAGCTCTCAAATAGGTCAACTTCATCTTCTAGAGATGTCAACTTGCTCCTTTGTAGAATGACTGGTTCATTACCACTTGACAAGGTCTTGGAGGGTTATTTTACTTGACTTTGACTCAAATAATTTCTTTTTACCATATGTAACATGCCCAAAAGGGTCATTTATACATGGCAATGACTCATAAGCCCTATAATCTCTCAATGGGAGCTTTACCTATAGAATAAATTCCTCTTGAGCATGAAACACATGCCAAAATATCAACAATAATAGTTTATTTTTCTCATTACATCCAATAAATAAATCATGATTACATATGTCATTATGAATATGGAACCTAGTTACATATTTTAACACTCAATCTTAACTAGGGAGGTATTCGTAATCCATACAAGATATTTGGACATTCTCAATCTAAATAATTCTCATAAGAAGAGTCATATTGGTAACCCATTTATATATCATCATATCATCTAACATTGTCACATAGCAAGACCTTGACTAATATCTCTATCTCCCCACAAGATCAGAGCATAATCCTGGTGAGACCAATGATTTATAGACACATTCATCATTGTATCTCAAGGAGCATACCCCACCCAGGTGTTTATAGGGTATGTCCTTCCAGGACTATTCTTATCTTGGATTCCTAGTCCTCAAAGAATATCAGTCCTCTATGACTACTCTTATCTTGGATTTCCTAAAACATCCTTAATGAGTATTTGATGCCAAATTCTTACCTAATCCTCCATTCTTTCTTCCCAAGTGAAGATAAGAATGATGTGTTTGTCTATCCCTCTCAACTAGGGAGGATATACCCATTCCAATGAAGGAATTACCAATTCCAATTAAATGAATGTACACAAGCTCCATCTTAACCAGGCACTTGTTCAAGCTCCCTCTTAGCTAGGGATTTTCTTTTAAGTTTCTTGTTAATCAGAAAGTTTCTTCTAGGCTACCTCATACTTAGGGACCTGTTTCCAGCATAAACTATCTCTTCTTAAGTGGAGATCATGGACCCTTCAGCTACTTGTATAGATACTCCATTTGATGTCATGCATTTCATATTCATATTTATGGATCCTTCATCTTTTGGGACTTATTCATAAGGAATCGACCATCCATCACTTTCCTTCTTCAATTATAGTAGTTATGGCATCAGAGAGTGATCAATCGGATCTAGATTTTACTCATACAACTACCTTTTCCACATCATGTATCCTTCAGGATATTTCGTCCTTCCACATAAGTATCAATTGTAGATGAAATCCACACTTCTCTTTAGGTAGCCTTGTATCAGGCCATCTAGGTATTATTCAAAAATTAGAAATGAACATTAAATAAAAAATTACCTTTTATGATGTCCCTTCATCATGACATTTTCTTGTTGCAACATCAACATCCTACATTCATATCGACACATATTCAAGTTATTAAATGTCAAGGGTTTCCATTCGTTCCATTTCAGGCTTCATATCTTTCCCATGGAGATATCATGTTCAACTCTTCTAGACATTGGATGTTGATTTATTTCTCCATTGTTTCATCTTTCATGATATCTTCTTTTCTCTTTATTCACATATTACTTCCCAAGAACTTCCAATCATAGTTCCTTTATTTTTTTCAACCACCTCATATCACATACGAGGATATATTATGTTTGTTTCATCTAGTTAATATGTCATCGATGCCTTCATGCATCCTTTTAATGAAAGAGTCATTTTCCCTTGATAATTCTCATGAGATAGAGCATGCATCCTTACTATCTACAACTATATAATTACATGACTTGACTCATTGAACATATGAATACATATATATTTTCTTCTTTGGTCATCTAGACCTCCTTTAACAACATCATGTCCTTGATTGATAGTACTTAAATCATCTTTGACATGTTTCATTTCTTTGTCATCATACCATCATTCTTTTAAGTAATGAATCCCATCCCAAGTGGGATTCTTAGTGAGACAAATTTCAAGAGATGAACCTTCTAATGAATATTCCAATAGAGGATCATGATTATCCTTATCCTCATATTGCGGATTCTCCTTCCCAATGATTGTTGAAAATAACAACAAGAAATGCTAAATATAGAAGTGCTAAAATTAGCATTGTTATAAATAGCATTTCAAGATACATTCCAATTTTAGTTAGTCCCTGAACTAAAATTGAGAATTAAAATTCGAATTTGATCTTAGCAGCTGTTTGAAAAATAATTAATTAATTC
>APFE030759632.1:0-46802 GCA_000404065.3 Pinus taeda | reverse complement strand
AGTTGGCGCTGAAAGACAACCTTCGAAAAATCAAGTGTGAAAAGGGTGACACGATCTCTACATATCTGAACAAGCTCACCACTTGCAGGGATGAGTTTGGAAGTGTAGGAATCATGGTAGCTGATGATGACATGGTCAGTCTTGCTCTCCTCGATCTTCCTAAGAGCTGGCATAGTTACCAAGACTCAATAAATGGAAGAGAGAAACTACCAGATTGGGAATGACTTTGGTTTGATCTGATGCAAGAGGAGATAAGAAGAAGCACCAGAGATGGATCTTCATCGAAGTAAGATGATGAAGAAAATCTGGCCTTAGTGAGTAAGGCAAGGAAAGGGAAACGTAAGGCGTCCTATTCCAAATACAGTTCTTCCCATGGTGGGAAGAATATTGACAAATTGAATGTACGATGCTTTCATTGTCATGAGGTGGGCCATTATGCTATGAATTGTCCACAGAAGAAATCCAAGAAGGGATCCTCAAAAGGATCAGATGGTGAGGCACTTGCCTCACAGTTCGAATTGGATCTCACCCTCATCACATGGTTTCATCGATGGTGGGGTGTGTTTGGTACCTAGATAGTGGAGCTTCATTCCACATGATCAGTAACAAGAACCTTTTCAGTACCTTGGAGGAGAAGGATCTCCAGATGTGGATCGAGATGGGCGATGATGGAAAGTACTGTGTTTCAGGTGAAGGTAAAGTTGTGTTTTAGAGGGAGAATGGAACTCCTCTCACCCTAATTGATGTAAAGTATGTGCCTGGTCTGAAGAAGAATCTTGTGTCCGTCACTATGTTGGAAGATAAAGGCTATGATATAGTCTTTAGTAAAGGAAAGGAATTCTTGAGGCATATCGACACTGGATAGACCAAGAGGATTGAGATTCGAGTTAAGAATCTCTACAAGATAGAGGTAGATGACTGTGTTGCATTGAGTTCCAAGGTAGAGTTGGTGCGGAGCCAAGATGTTGGTGAGCTATGGCATATAAGATTGGGCCACTTGCGCCATGGGTCCTTGGAGATCATGCAACAGATTTCTACCGAACTTCCCAAGGGTAAATTGGAGCAAGTGGATACATGAAAAGGTTGTATATTTGGTAAGTATGCAAAATCTTCCTTTCAAGATCGAGACAGTTGAGCTAGAGAAATCCTGGAGTGAGTTCATACAGATGTGTGTGGACCATTCTCAACAGCCTCCACCGCTAAACAAAGGTACTATGTTATTTTTATTAATTATTTTTCTCGTAGATGCTAGATCTACTTTATGCAGAAGAAGGATCAAATCTTCTCAAGGTTCTGTGAGTTAAAAGCCTTGGCAGAGAAAGAATTTGGAAAGAAAATAAGGGCCTTGCAAAGTGACAGTGGTGGAGAGTATGTCTCCTAGCAGTTTAAGGACTTTTGTGCAGCAGAAGGAATTAAAGGGAGTTGACGACACCCCATAACCCACAGGGGGTGGCTGAAAGGAAGAATTGATCGATTGTGGTAGCAACTCGGGCGATGTTGCATGACCAAAGCCTACCACTTCATTTTTGGGTTGAGGCATGCAATACAATAGTTTACTTACAGAACAGAAGCCCGAACCGTATACTGGGGATGAAGACACTAATGGATGCTTTTTTCGGGAAGAGACTAGATGTGAGTCACTTCAGGATTTTTGGATCAGTGGTTTATTTCCATGTGACCAAAGATGCCCGAAAGAAGCTAGATCCAATAGCTGAGTTGGGGATACTTGTGGGGTGCACTGATACACCCCACAATTATTGGGTGTTCCTGCCTACCAGTCAAAGGATAGTGGTACGTAGAGATTTGAAGTTCTATGAGTAGAAAGCCATGCGAGTATCACTTGAGAGGGAGCACAAGTTGCATGCAGAGGAGGAACTTTTAGTTCCTATGGAGGAGGAGCCTCAGACTGATGCGAAGTAGCCACATGTAGAAGATTCGGGAGTGGAGACATCCATTCATGTAGGGTCTTCCAAAGATGGGTAGAAACTCTCAAGGGAAGCTGAAAGGTTGATGTTGGATGTGAGAGAGAATGTGGGACAACCATCCTCTTAGTGCAGACAAAGGAGGTCACCTGAGTGGTACACTAGTTACATGGCTCTAGTTGGGGAGTGTGTAGAGACTGAACCTTCTTCTTTTGAGGAAGTTTTGCAACAACCAGTCTGGGTTGATGCAATGGTGGAGGAGTATGACTCTCTCATTCAGAACTATGTTTGGGATTTTTTCCCAAGAGCGAAGGACAAGTCAGTGGTAAGTTCTCTATGGCTTTACAAGGTAAAGAAAGCAACTGATGGTAGTGTTGAGAAACAAGGCAAGGTTTGTTTCCCGTGGTTTCTCATAGGTTGAGGGGATCGACTACGATGATAATTTTTCTCCTATAGCAAGGTACTCATCTATCAGATCGATGTTGGCACTATCAGCTCATATGGGTTGGAAGATAGATGAGATGGATGTAAAGACTGCATTCCTTAATGGCAAAATTGAGGAAGAGGTGTAAATTGATTAGATGAAAGGATTTGAGACTTTTGTTTGTGAGTCGCATGTGTGCCGACTCAAGAGATCTTTGTACGGGCTAAAGCAAGTATCTCGTGCTTGGTACACCAGGATTGACAACTATTTCACCAGGTTGGGCTTCACCAAGAGTGAAGCAGATGTGAAACTTTACCACATCATGGTAGAAGGTAAGCCATTGATCATTGTTCTTTATGTGGATGATCTAATATTGATAGGTGAATGATCAATTGATTAAGTCTTTTAAGGAGGATCTTGCAAGAGAGTTCGAGATGAAGGACATGGACCTTATGCACTACTTTCTAGGCATGGAAGTGTGGCAGAAGGATGGCGAAGTGTTTGTATCTCAAGGCAAGTATGCCAATGAGATGCTCAGGTGATTCCACATGGAGAAGTGAAAGCCCATATGACTCCTCTAGCTGGTAGCTGGAGGAAGGAGGATGCTACTTCAGGTGAGGTAGTAGCTACTACTGTTTATCGGTAGCTTGTGGGTTCATTGATGTATCTAGTGAATATATGAACAGATTTGTGCTTCGTGGTGAACTAGCTGAGTCAAGCTATGGTTTAGCCTACCAAACTGTTTTGGAAGGCAACAAAGCATGTGCTGAGATACCTCAGAGGCACATCTCAGTATGGATTTTTGTATAGATGGATGGAGGGAGTTAAGCTTTAGAGCTTCACAGATGCAGATTGGGCAGGGAGTCCATCAGACTGGAAGAGCACTTCAGGAGGAATTTTCAACCTTGGTTCAATTGTAGTTTCTTGGTACATCAGGAAACAGAGGTTAGTTTCACTTAGCTCAGTAGAGGCTGAATACATGGCTGCTAGTCAGGAAGCATGTGAGGCCATTTGGATGCGGAATATTCTAGTTGGATTGTTTGGTCAGAGGATGGATCCAACTGTGATATATTGCAATAATCAGAGTTGTATCAAACTCTCTGAAAATCCAGTATTTCATGATAGGTCCAAGCACATCGATATCCAGTATCATCATCTTTGAGACTGTGTGGTGAAGAGGATCATGTTGTCGTTATATGTTTCAATCGAGGAACAAGATGCATATATTTTGACTAAGGCATTGTCAAAATGCAAGTTCAAGTTCCACAGAGATAGCATTGGGGTGACAGATAATCTCTTTCTTGTTGAGAGGGAGTATTGAAAATAGCAACAAGAAATGCTAAATATAGAAGTGCTAAAATTAACATTGCTATAAATAGTATTTCGGGATACATTCCAATTTTAGTTAGTCCCTGAACTAAAATTGAGAATTAAAATTCGAATTTGATCTTAGCAGTTGTTTGAAAAATAATTAATTAATTCATCTTGAGTTAATTAGTTGGAGAAAATCAAACATGAATTCTATGTGGAGACATGCAACAATTATCCCTTTGATTGAGGAAGTTGTCCATCAATTAAGGAGATCAGGTTGAGTTGTAATTAGTTATCTAAGTTAACTAAGTTAAGTCCAGTTAGATTAGTTCCAACAGTTGGAGGAACTAATTGTGAGTTCAGTTAGTTAATGCATGCATGCATGTAACTAGTGTACTTCAAATAATTGAATATTCTCTCATAAATAACTCATGCATGTCAGCTCAGTCAGAGACCTAGTTGAGATCAGATGATGGGACATTGTACTATCAGTTGCAAGAATATTCCCATGAGGATATCTCTTGCATGCAAAAGGAATTCATTCCTTGAGGATTGTGCAGTTAGATCAGAGGTTAGAGAGTGTGTGTGAGGTAATTTCACATAGGTGGTAACTTCTGGATCTCAAGAGAAACTGTGCAAGGAAACATGAAGCTTGGAGGATTGAAGGAAGACATATGGTGTGTCTATTTAGTCTATGAGTTGTATTGAGGGATTGTACTGAGAGTTGGATAGCTTGTGAGCTAAATCTTTGTGTAATCTCTGATATGTTTCCACTTGTTTGATAATAAAGATAGAGGGGTTTTTAGTTGAGGTTTTCCCCAGATTATTCTTCTATGTTCATGTGTGATTGAATTCTCATTCTCAGTTATATCTGTTCTAAATTGATCGTGCTCAAATTGATTAAGCTTTTTCAAGTTTGTTTGTAGAAGTAGATCTAGTATATTGATTTAGTACATTGCATTATCAGGTGATCTACAGTGGGAATTTCTACAGTGATGTATGCTAAGCTTCATACTAGATGATTCTCATTTTACCCATAAGTGTTGCTTATGCTTCCAATGAGGTTACCAAGAGCTACTTCCTTCTAATGATCACTTTCATAGAATTCTACTTCAAATATCTTTCAAGCTTCTTATGATGATGTCTTCAAATCTTGCTTTAGTCCTATGACCCTATGATGTCATCTCCTAAAATGATGCATCCTATCATGCTTCTAATTATTCCTACCATGATAGCCATATTTTACAAGAACTAAAAAGAACTAGGTGGAGAAGACTTATCTCAAACATAGTAGAGATATTTTACTTCTTCATTCTTGGATTTCTTCTTTTCAACTTCTTACACTTCTTAGTGACATGGGATTCTCATCTTCCCCTTTTGATGTTTCCCTTCTTGAGTTTGGTACAATCTCTCTTGTAGTGCCCATATTATTGACATCCATAGCATTGAACCTTCACCATATTCTTCTTCCTTTTCTGATAACCAAATTTTCCTTTTTTCTTTGCCATGGCAACATATGCTTGAGTTTGCTCGTTTGATCCTACATCAATTTTTTCCTTCAATTTGGTTTTTTCAATTTTTCATAGTGACCATAGTTCATTGAATGGAGTAGCTTCCTTCTTCCCATATTCTTGATCTAAAGTTACCCCATTCCTTCGACAGTGCATTGAGCACTATAGTAGTAATTTATTTGTCATACATTATTTCTCCCAACTCTTGTAGTTGGTCCCTTATTTCAGACACCCTCATAAAATATGAGACTATTCATTATCCTTTTTATATCTTCATCTTGTATATTTAATTTCTTAATGAGATCACTTCTCTTGTAGTGCTTACAGAGAACAATTCTACAAGTTTTTCATATGTTTCTTTTTATGTTTCTAATTTTGATACATAGGGAATGAGGATATCCTTAATGGATTCAATGAAAATCCTTTGAGCCCTTACTTCCCCTTTCATAAATTTTGAAACACCTTGAGCATCTTCCTTTGGATGTTTAGAGATTGAGCCCTTAACATGTTCCATGAATTCATTCTCTATGAGGTTTAGATCTGTCCTTTTCTTCCATGCAAGAAAGTTTGAAGCCTCAACCAACTTGTTGCTTTCTTTGGAAATAATACATTTTGATAGATTCATATGTGGACACAAATATACTTAATCGTGAAGTTAATCGTTTTAACCTGATGCCTTTTTCTATTTTGATGATGATATTGATACTAGAGGAATTATTCTCGCTGAAGATGTCTTTCTGCAAAAGTGATCCTTGATCCAAGGAGAGGGAGATCACTTTGAATGATGGTGACAACGCCTTTGATATTGATTTCATTGGATTAGTAGACTTAAATATGCTTCAATTTGTATTTATTCTTGAATTTTGAGAAGAGGTGGTGTCTATTTATGTCTCCTTCCATGAGTGAGGTTTTCGGGAATGCTTCAAGTGTAGAAATTAGGGTTTTTGAGATCTTATTTGATTGATTTCCTTCAAGATGTTGATATAATCCTTGACCTCAAAATACCTTGGAGATGAGAGGATATTCTTGATGATTTGATTCCTTTGATAATATTCTAAAACTTTGGTACTTGAATGTCCTTTGTTGAGCTTCCCTTCCTTGAATTGTCACCTTAGCTCTAATACCATGTTGAGAAATCTATTGGCAGCAAGTATAGGTGATTTCTCTGTTGATGATAACTTATTTTTAAGACTTTTTAATTTTCTTAATTAGGTTATTCTTTAGCTTGATTTGATATTGTGTTCACTTCATAAAAAAACTACCAAAAAATAAAGAACAAAGAGACAAAGGAAACAATATATAGGAAATCCACCAAGGTCAAAACCTCTCCAATATTGGGAGGAAAACCCACAAAATTCTTCTTCTTATAGAATCTTCAATTGATGAATTCTAAGAACTATACCCTCGAAACCTCGACCAATAACCCTTCCATTACCAATTAAATGCTTCCTCTAAATGAAATTCTCCTTCTTCAAGTCAACGTTTGTCAAACTTGTATCAAAGTTTTAGATTTTGGCCCCAACTTAGAATTTTGGCTAGCTATTGTAGACCTACAACTTTGGCTTCTTTTGTAGAAACCCTAGGTCACACACATGGTAGAAAAAAGGATAGATTAACTTCATTTTGACTTTTCTTGACCCGATTTCCTTTCCTTGTCAATTTGGCTTTCTAAATAGATCCTCCTTAACCCAATTTTAGCTCCCTTGAGTGATTGCAATGTTCAGTTTTTGTTGCTTCAAAATGATGCCCTAATCTTCACATGTGTGGAGGAATTTTAGCCCCCCCCCAAAAAAAAAATGCTTCTCTCTTCTTTCTTCCTCCTTCCTTAGGTATTATGCTCCTTTCTTCTCCTTAGTCTAACTCTTCTTGATGTTGGAGTAAGCGATCATTTACTGAGGAGAATTTCTCTTTATACAACCCTTCACAAGCCCTTAAATAGGCTAACTTCATCTTCTAGAGAGGTCAACTTGCTCCTTTGTAGGTTGACTTGTTCATTAGCATTTGACAAGATCTTGGATGGTTGTTTTACTTGACTTTGACTGAAATAATTTATTTTAACAATATGTAACATTCCCAAAAGGTTCATTCATACATGATAATGAATCATAAGCCCTAGAAGCTCTCAATGGGAGCTTGAACTATAAAATAAATTCCTCTTGAGCATGAAACCCATGCCTTAAGATCAACAATAATAATTTATTTTTCTCATTACATCAAATACATAAAATCATGATTTCATATGTCATTATGAAGACCGAACCTAGTTACATATTTCAACAAATCTTGCTCTGATACCATGTAGAAATATGGGGACAGAATTGAGGTTTCTCAAGAAATTTAATCTAAGTCAAGAGACACAATTCTACTCTACTGATTTGCAGAAATTAATTCACAATTTAGAACAACATTCACAAACATGCATTAATCACATACACAAGTAAACATATTTATCTAGGGGAAAACAATTGGTAAAACCCCCTTAACCCTGCTTTCATTAATCAGGTGAATAAATAATCTATTACAATTGCTAGCTCCAGCTCTGATCTCAACCCGTGAAAGAATAATTGTTCTCTCCACTGAACGAGAAGCTCTGACCCAAACTTAGTCAATTTCTGCCCCCCACCTAAGCTCATATTTCCTTATGCAAATCCTAAGGAAATTGGTCCCTATTATTTATTAATTTCCTCCAAAATGATTTTGCAATTCTTAAGGATCAAGATTGATCATTGATTGCATGCAACACATATACACTCAAGACTAGTCTAAAAATGATGTTACACTCCCTTGAATCTCCACCACAACTGAGAAATTCGAATTAATTTCATGCATGAGATATTTTTGGTTGATTCATCAATTAACTATATGATCTTTGAGTTAGATTGTTGTCCCAATGCACAACTAACCTCCAACTAGTTTTATTAAGTATTAAAACTAGTTTAATTGAGTACAATTGGAAATAACTAAACTGGATTGCTATAAATTAGAAATCACACATGCATAAATGAACTCCAAGCCCTCTAACTTGAATTCACTCAGCTAACTAAGTGACAAGAGCCACGTCACCTCAGTTAATTGCCTCCAAGTTATTTGTTGACGTGGAAATTTTGAATTTTCTCAATTTTACCAAGGCTACGTAAAATTGACCGTTTCTTGCTACACTTCTCAAAACCCAATCAATATGTAATCTCATTGTCAAAACATCATACCAAGCTTGTGAATCATCAAGCCTTAACCATACCAAATCTTTGCATCATTCAAGATATCAACAAACAACGCTTACAAACATGTAGATCAAGTAATAGAAGGTTTCACTGTCATAACTATTTTTTTAGCTTGTCAAAGAATTGCACATATTTTTCCATCAATACTATCCTTGAAGATTCAAGTAACCTTAGGCATAATACAACACATAACATCTTTTTCAAGTAAGAGAAATAGTAGTGGGAAATCATACATGAACCTCTGTCATTCTATCACACCAATATCTACATACATTCTATCATATATCTCTACATAAAAGTAATTAAGAAAAGCAACAACATGCTTACATCAATTCATACACACACTTAGCATAAGAATCACAAACTTTGTCATTAATATAGGCTCAAGCAAACTTCAACATTCAATCTCTTTCTTAGTCAACAAATATTAAGCAACATACAAGAACCTTTGTCTTCATTTTAATACTAATATTATTCCACATTGATACACTAATCCCCGCATAAGCTACTTCCAAACCCCTGTCACAATATTCAATTTATCAAGAATAATGTTCTTAATATTTGTATACTGTTCTGAAAAATTCAAGTGACAAGAAAACTAGGTAATAGATCCTCTGTCATATTGATTTGCAAATACTACTCACTACATGCATTGTTAAAACACATAGTTCTACGTATACTAAAATATGTCTATATTAATTACAAATAAGCATATGTCAAATCAAGCATAGAACATCTATATTCACATCAAATAACGTAATATATACAATTCCTCTCCTATTCTTCAAAAGCCTTTCAATAGTCACTACACAAATGTTCTCCAAACCTTGCATATAGGTAGTTTAAACATACAATGGTAGGAATTCATGGTCTCTATCAGCATTTTCAAATAACAAACTAAAGAGGAAAATATAGTCTTTGTCAAACATACTATAAATCAATCCAATTTTAATCTTTGCTAAACTTTTTTGATGTGCATCACATACCCACTCTTCTGATATCTGCATTCTTATAAACAAATATACAACAAGAAAATTATGATAAACCCTTAAAACCTTTATCAAAACATTAAATATTCAATTAATTAAACAAATAATGAAGGTATCCCTTAGATCTCCTTCAAATCTATCATTAAGGGATAGATTTGAGCCTCCTCTTATGCCCTGGTGCAAATCTGTTCGAAATAAGGCACAAGAAACTTATGGAATGCACACTCATTCACATTGATCTACCTATTTTTTAAATAAATTTGAGCCTTCAATAGATTATACTTACGACCATTGCATCTCAAATACAATAGGTACAAATTGATGATGGAATGTGAACTTTTTCGGAGTAATACCTTGGGCAAATACCACTGTTTGGCCCTTAGATTTTTCTTTTTTGCGCTCACAGACAATAAAAAACCCCTCTCCTTTAGCAAGGGAGATATAACTCATGTATAAAACACAACACATTCATTACCATATGGATTAAAACTCATCTAGAAAATGAAACCTACATTACCCTATCGCCATGCCTTGAAATCACCTAAAAAACACTGTCAAAATTTTCTCAAACTTTCTCCAAATTATACCCTATTTTTCCCAACACTTGGGGGAATTGTAAAGCTTTGATAAGGATTCAATAATAACTAAAAAATATCATTAATATCTCTTCAATTAGCCACCTATGTCTCATTAGTTTTCTTCACCTTCATGAAGCTCCAATCCTTGTATAACCTTCTATAACTAATGCTGACCTCGTGCAAACTTGTACAACTTGCATACAATCATCAAGATACCTATGTAATGAATAAAACACCTGAATTACCTTTCTAATCATGAGCAAAAATACTCCAACCATGACCTACATCAATTCTTCATGCTTATCAACAGTGAAAAAATCATAATGGCATGATGTGGCAATGTGACAAAAACATGACATAGTGGACACGTTGACATCCAGGTAACATCATGAAGTGTAGGTTTCCATCAATGAAAAAACGAGAGACATAATTACAACAATCTCCCCATTTGGAATTAATGGCAACCTTCTAAAACACACATAATCTCTCTTCCCCTTTGACATCAAGTGTAAAGTGTTGAGCTGAACCAAGAGAATAGATATCCTTGTCATGTGCAACATTATGAGTCTGCTATTCTAATGTGAAAACAAGAGCTCAATTGACCATGCTTCCCTTGAGCATATATTTGATCCTCTTATATATATACAATCTAAATATAGGGATTTATAAATAAATCATAAGTACATCCATAAGTATGACTAACACCACCAATTCATCACTCATAGCAATATGAAAAGCATTCATCAGTAAGTAGTATGACAAGACTAACTTCATTATCAGCATGATATCCATCAACAAAAGCATGTGAAGAAAAATATGTGATTTAGTGTATCAACCAATCATTAACCAATATACGCAACTCTAAAATAACCATGTCCATGTAGTATAACATCAATATTGAATAACAACCATTTTTCCAATCATCAAATAATATTTTCCATAAACAAATAGAGTCACAAGGCATAAGCCATTTTAAACATCATACATCATCAACAATGACATATAATCTTAAATCTTCATATCCACATTTCAACATGTCAATTAACAATTAAAAAGACAACAACAACCCCAATGGTATGGCATAATAATCAAGAGAGATATGCCAACCAACAATAAGTAGCACAAGAAGATTGATCAACAATCATAGTTGATAGAATGATAACAACATATAGCAAGCATTGTTTAGCAAAAATAACCATATATTAGATGTGCTCATGCTAATCATAGTGAACCAATAATGAACCATTAGTAGCATAAGAGAATATCCCCTTGAACCCATGCCAATCCTTCACCATCAAAACATATACCCAAACATCATATCTGCAATAAATCAATATTAAAACCATAATTCCAACAATGAGTTGTTGTAGACATGAGTGATGCTCCCCATGAACATGTCATATCTTATCATGTTCTTCACAGATGCAACATTAGAAACATAAATAATCAAACAATATAGGTAGTCATGATTGATGAAAGGCTTCGCCTGAGATAATGCACTATAGATCCTGTGGACTTGATTGTTCCATATGCACTCTTGTAGTCCTTTTAGAAATATCATCATATATAACAGACTATAGTGAGGACCATTTTCCTTTACTCTGAATCTAAAGAAGAGGATTTATACCTCTTATTTCTTCCTGTATTCTTCTTTAGTACATATAAGTTATCTACATTTCAAAATCTTTTTGCTATAACTTCTCCAGTGCCTTCTGCTATAATCTTTCATCCAGTTGATCTATATATGATTTCATTACCTTTATTATCTATTTACTCTACACTTAATGTTTCATTTTATCTCTTCAACCAATACTACATTAGCTTCTTCTTTGTTTCAACATCAAGATCAACATTACCCATTCCTATAACCTTTGTAGTGAACCATTTCCAGGAATAATATTACCACTTTTGTTTTTATTAAGAGAGAATTTTTTTGTTATTTCTAGACATGTGATGAGAGCATCCACTATCAAAGAACCATTGATCTTCTTCTTCAAATGCGTATAGAGAAAGACCACATCTTTATTTTTATTCTTGTTTATGCTTAATATGAGGAGTGTTGGTGGATTCATATTTTTCAACATTCTTGTCTAGTTGCTTGTTTTGAAGGGAGTCTACATGTTGTCTATATGAATTTACAATATTTTTCATGCATTCTTTTATTACATGTCCAAATTTGTTACATAAATAACACCTTAAATGTCTAGATAAGGGAGCAAGAGAATCATAATATTTATGTTTCATATTTATCTTATTGAAATCAATAGCTTTGTGACCAAATGCATTACAATACCCTTAAAAGAAGCTTGAGTAGTTGGGAACTGATTATATTCTTGTGGAATAACTATTTGTTTGAGATGTGAACAATATTTTACTGTAATTGGTTGTAATGTTTCCATAGTTATGACAGATAAAACATTCAATATCATTTTTCAAAAGAGTGAATATTTTTTTTTCTATTATTGGGAGAAAATGATTTCCTTTGAAAGTTTTCTTTCCTTAGTTGTTTGTGTGGTTGACCTGAATTTTCAAAGTTTTTTTTATTAACCTAAAAGTTCCTTGCACAAGCTTGTGAGCTATATTCTTTATTAACAATTTCATGGAATCTAAGGCCTAAATTAATGAAGGGGGATATTTGACTATTAAGAATATTATCCAATTTTAGGATACTGTTATGGAATTTCAAACATTTGTCTTTTCTAGCTAGTTTACTTGTTATAATGCTTACCTTAGTCTCCAATTTTTGACAATTTTCTTCCTTTGCAATATTTTTCTTCCTTGTCCATTCCTCAAACTTACTTCCTTCTTCAAGTTGCATTCTTAATTCAATAATCTCTTCCTCCAACTCATTTTCTTGTTCTTCAAATACCTAAAGTAGCTCCTCATTTCACTTGTTTGAATTTTCCAGATTTGATCTCAAAGAAAATATTAGCTTCAAGTAATTCACAATATTACTTCCTTTGTTTAAGTTGTTTTGTTACTTGCAAAATTCATTAATTCATCATGATCCCTAATTTCATATTCCTATAAATTTTTCTCAAGAGCGTTAGCATTTTTCAAAGAGGATGCTAGTTTTCTTCTAATATTAAGTACTTCTTCTAACCTATATTCTTCTAAATCAGTAACTCCATCTAACATAACAAAGGTTGTTTCATTATCATTTTGTTGACGGTGTTGGACCTACCAACATGTAATGGGATCTCCCCTGTAAGAAGTCCCAATTAGACTTCAAACCGTTTGGTGTAGGAGTCCCAGTAGTGGGTCCTACGATAACGCCTTGACCACGATTTCGCATAGAGGAAAGTAAGAGGTCCCTATTGGTAGCAAGGTTGTGACAACTAAGTAAGTCAAGGAAGGTGCATGAGAGGTTTTAACACACACAGAGTGAGGTGAGTGCACCCCTTGGAAACCTATAATAGTACGTGGCTTGGGAGGGAACACATGAGAAAAGATGCATCACAAGATGGAAAGCAAGCTAGCGAGCAATCCAAAGTGATGGTTACACCAGAAACACATTTAAGAAAGATTCATACATACTTATATAGAATATTCCATACATGCATGCATAAGCAAACTAATACATATATCACTTAGAGTAAACCAGATAACATATAATACAATACAACATATGCATGAAATGTTTTGTCTCTATTATATTAAGAAGTGTAAGTTCCAGTCACACAATATATCCATGTCCAACCACCAGTTCTAATAGCGGAACGTTACATCCACAACCACCTGCTCCTCTAAAGAGATATACTAGCTCTGCGTAGTGGAGAAGTCAAGGTGCATTACAATACTATCCAAGCTCTCTCTAAGATAGTCTTATCAGAAGCTTAGCTAACCAAAAGCCTTTACAATGAGTTATGAGGGACTATTTATAGAAAAGGGTGGGGTGACCATTGAAATTCCCCTTTGTGATGGTTCATCTACCTTCATGAATCTTCATCTACTCTATGGGTGTTACATCCAACTATCAACAATTGAACTTACACTTGACAAGACATTACATTACAATGCACATGTATCCATGTGAGACAAAATGGCTTGAGAAAGCCATGAAAGACATCACTATGACTCAGAAAACTATGGGAAGTCCAACTCTTCGACATCCTTGTGATGATCGACAGTAGCAAACTGATGCAAAGATTGGTAGTCTGCGATGGTGTCTGTGTACTCCAAGGTGACATCTTTCTCGAACATGACTCTTTCCTCCATAGCATCCGGGTACACTTCTTGGGCTCCTCTTTCAAACTCGTTTGATAGCATGCACATCATTATCTTAAAAGCCGATATACCAACAACATACTTGTGCATGGTGTCTGCATTGATTGACAAATTTGGGTTGGTGACTATGCACATCAACTTGTCAAAGTACGAGTCAATCTCTAGTCAGACATGTGCCTTTTTCTTCGCTTGGGTGAGAGTCCCAATAGATGGGATCACATGTGCACACACCACAACATCCATACTCTTGAATACACGTGCATGGAAAGCCTGTGGACTAGTGATGAGCTGTGGGAGCTCTTCATAGTTTCGGATCTGACTCCGGATGCATGACTTCAACTCGACTGCTCTGGGCTTCATCACCTTAGGAAAGTGAAGCGAGACTCCCTTTTATCTCATCATCCATGTTTTCATGTAATCAACAACAACATGCATGTTCAACAAGATACGTGCTCTTCTAGCACATCATTACTGCCATTCGTTGAGATGGACAACTTCCTTATGCACGGTACCAAACTTGGAATTCATCGCCCACATGACTATGTCAAGGGATAATAATTCATCTAGTATTTCCTTCTTCAATTCTTCTCGAGTGGATTTTGTAACCAATTCTCTTCCTTGCTTGGATGTCTGTAGCTCCTTCACCATTCACTCATTCACAACTATTAGAAAGTGAACACTCGAGCTAGTGGCTTTAGCCAATGTTGCTAGATGTTTGCGCACATCAAACATGGTCACTTGTTCCTCAAACTACAAAGGAGATGTATGATCTTCCAGAGCTGACACTCTGTAATATTGCATAGCTCTACGTTGAGACTCGTCGAATGAGATGTTAAGAATCTCTCCTTCCAATTGATCTCCAAGGATCTCAGTGTCTCCTTGGTCGCTTGGGATTTGCTCATCTTCTGGATGTGGTGAAGCTAGTGGGTTGACCTCTTGGAGGTGAGGCATGAGGTCGATGTATTGATCTAACTCCTATTTCTCCATATCTGTATCCATTTGTTCAAGTGCTTGCTCTACCTCCTGAGTGAAGTCATGCTCCTGCAATGGATCACCCTGTCTACTTAATGCCAGTTGTTCTGATGAGTCCACTACTTGTATGGGAATTGTTTCATCTATTTGCACAAGTGACACCCCTTGTTGTACTTGTTCTTGCTGCGCTTCCCTCTCCTATATGCACAACTCTTATTCCTTTCACAGTTGCTCCTTCAACTCATGCAACTCCTTCTCTGTTTCCTCCATTCTCCATTTCTCTCTCTGCCTTTGTGCATTTTGCTTATTGCACTATTGCCTCTTTGCATATATAGCCATAGCTATTTTTTCCACAAGTGGATCTTCTCGGAACTTGTAGCTTTTCTCTTCCTCCATGTGATCGACAATCTTCCTCTAGCCCTTGTCACACACTGGTATGTTCACCTTTGTTGCTGTTGCTGCTTCAGGTGCTCTCCGGGATGCTACTTTGCGTTACTTTGCTAACCATTCCACAGTGAAGCTGACCAGTTCATTGATTCTAGAGGAGTTGTAATAATATCTCCATGGTTCCTCCTCTGCTCAATGACATGCCCCATGGATTTAGTTGAACTATACTCTCACGCAGTGATCTTTCACAAGACAATGCGGGTCATACTGATTGTAACTCTAGAGGTTTAAAGTATACTTATTCATCTATTTTGCTTCAACATCCACATTATTGAAACTCTAAATCTCATATAACCCAATGCATAGCAGAAGAGCGGGCCAAGGTGCCTTCTTCTTCTGGTGTAGCCTAGCTGTTAATCCTACTGAGATGTGATATGTTACTTCCTGCATGATGGGTATGTCCAAGGAAAACTTCGGTAGAACATGTGGAGGCTTCTCCACGTTGTACATCCATATGAAGGTGCTGGACAGTGAGGCATACCAATTAGCTATGTCTATCAGTGCCTTCATTACCGCCTTTGACATGCAGGATGGATCCTGTTCGAATATCATCTTGTAAATTGGGGTGAAAAAATGATCAGATAGTCATGTGATAACTCCTTTGAAGTTGAATTTGGACAACATATTACAATAAGTGTTCATAGCAGTCTTCACCAGTGTCCATGCCAACTTCAAGCTCCAGAACTCGTGTCAAGCACAGATAGCATCCAAGATGTAGGCGTACATGTAGATATCTACTTTCATACCTTTGGGCAGATGTCAAGCCTTTGCTACCCATTCCTTCAACTGATGAGCCATCATGACAGACCAGTTGCATACTTTTCCTTCTCTGGCCAGTTGGTCCAATGAGATCACCCAACTCTGTGGGAAGGTTTCTGTGCTTTCTTGGCCATATAGTTGACATGCAAAGATGACCAAGTATTGATATTCCTTCCGCAGTATCTTTGTCTTGTAGACATGGTTGGGTGTCATCCTGAATTTAGCCAGTTCCTTCACCTAGTTCTTCAAAATGTCTCTAGAGTTGAAATTACTATTGGGTATACTAAAGGGAGTCTCCATGATGGTCACGAGCTTTGACATTTGGTACATCTCATCATAATCTTGTGCCTTGAGGTAGAAATCTTTGTCCCACTGACGCAGCTCAATGTCATCGTCTCAGGATTAGTGTGCGAGATGATCCAATGTATCATGTCCGCACATGGGAGCATGGGATACCTACATGAAATCCAGTACAAGTCAGACTTGTGGATGTTCACATATACCTGATGGTATTCAAGGTATTCACTAAATGTGCCTGCAAATGCATCATTGACCTCCTACCATTTCAACTTGATGTCCTTTTCTACAATCAACTTGGTTTCTTCATAGATTAGAAGAATTGTAGACACTCGCTCAACTACTACTCTAGTTGCACTTCTGTCAGTGTCCTTTGATCCTTCTCTCTTGGAGGCCATTGATACTGAACTGCTAAGAAGTGGATGAACACCTACTAGATCTAGAGACAAAGAGACATGCATGGCAAGAAATATGTCAATGAAAATCAAAGCAAGCATGAGGAAAGACATGCAACATACTTGGGGATTGACTGGAAAGGATTACACAATTTCTTTTGGGAGGTTGGTTGACTAGCTGCCAGAATTGAAAAAAAGGCAGTATGGGCTGTCTAGGGAGGTTGAATGACTGATGGATTTACACAATGCGCAATCCAACCTAGTTGACTAGTTGCTGGAATTGCGTAATGCACAATTTCAGTTGGCAATGGTTGCACGCTCAGTGATTGCATTGCACAATTTTCTAGGCCAGCAATCACTATCCCTCAGAATTGTACAATTCAAGACTGGAGGAAAACTCCTGGGTAGAAATGTGCATTTCCTGAGATGAAGACAAAGCCTTCCCTCTCAAGATTATGAAATATTGTCTTGGTGAGGCAGAGTCTGGGCTAAGGCTGCCTAGATCCACGAACGGGAAAATGAAAGCAAATGTGAAGGTGAATGTATGGCGATACTCAATGTAAGCAGGAGTGAATGATCATGTATGCAAACAGTGAATGAAATATTCATAAAATGAAACAACATGCATGTGGGTGATGTGAGTCACCAAATCAACGATCGTTCATGCAAAATAGTTTCATGCATGCGATGAGAGTGAGATGGTAACGAAAACTAAAATGGTGCTAGTCCACATTAGTATAATGTAAACTATAGATAGAATTCACCATAATCAAGCAAACATCACTCACATAATTGAAAATACAAAAAGCGACAGAAATGATGCAAAAGACAAGTTGAGACCACTTACCCATGAATAACTGAGCTGGATGTGTCGAAGAGTCCTGGATGTGTTGTGGGATGTTAGAGCTCCAAGATAGATGTGAAGAAATGAGCTCTGAAGCATAAAATAAATAAGTTTGAAGCTCATGACATGCATGCCACAAATCTAGGAAAAAGTGACACTTGGAGGAAATATTCTAAAACAATCTTTGCATGTAACCTCCAACTGCTAAAAATAGCTCCCTAGAATCTAGGGATGCTTTTTGAATGTAGATTTTTCTATTCTGGTAAAAAGAAGGCCATGCATGCAAGTCAAGTTTTCTTGGTCTCAGGTGGAACTGGTCAACTCAACTGCACATGCAACAGTTTGCTCAACTGGGAGGAAAAAATGCACATTTATGGGAGGGAGCTTAGCTGGCTACCCAGGAGATTTGCGCAATTTCTAGGCAGAGCAGCTGACTGCTGCCCAGGATTGCACAATTCTGGGCTGAGAAACCCTACTGGGAGGAATTGCACAATTTTCTTTGTGAGGCTTGACTGGCATATTTGCACAATTCTGGAGCCCAGTAGGCTTCCAGACATAACTGTACAATTTCTAGAGGGAAGACTGGTTGCCCTCTAGAATTGTGCAATTTCTTGAGGGAGTTGCTCAACTTGCAGCTGGACCAAGTCCAGAGAAACAACTTGTGAGGGGGATGCAACAAGATTTGATGGACAGGCTGTCATTCTACAAGAAAATCACTATTTGACGAGGCAAGACATGCTACTGTGAAAGGTTGATAGGGAGGCTCCAAAAAGAAGCTACGACAAAATTTTGTAGGGTGGTTGTAGTCACTACAACACTTGGAGGCACACTGGAAGAACTTTAGCTCTTTGAATGGACCTTGTGTTTCCAAGAAAACTAGTGTCTATTCAGATCTGCTAGTTCCACTCAGACAAGTAGCTATCTTAGAAACAAACAATTCAAAGTAACTTGTGTTTTCCTTTATGGAAGATAGAAAAGAGAGAAGCAGAGAACACCAACCTTAGTCTTTCGCTTGGCTCCTTGCTTGTTTCCTTTCTCCTTTGATAGAGCTCGCCACTCCTTCCTCACTTATCCCACTTCAAAGAACACTTGTAGAGGCAAAGCAACAAGAAACCATCAAAGCATAGAGATCTATGATATCAAAAACAATGTAGAATCAGAAGTACATTAACCATACAATTGTATACACAAATACAAGATTCATAAACACACAAGTATATGGAAGAAAACTCAAATAACTTTATTGATAGTAGAAGTAGAAGAGAGGATTACAATCTAGCTGTTTGATCCAGCATCATCCTCATAACATGAAAGCCCTCTTCACCTCATGAAAAGCTAGATCATCCAACAATACAATGTCTCACAGAGAAACCAACAACACTTCCTTACAAATTACAAAATTCCAGCCTTTAGATCTCTGTGATGAGGGATCCATATATAGATATTTGTAGGGGGGTGAGTCAACTTTTGGGTTTTTTATTAGTGTCATTTCACTGATAGTTCTTGGTTCCACTTGGATATTTCATGATATATTACTCATCCCTAGGTGAATTCAGAGAGGCAAGTGTCATATGAGCAGTTTCTAGAATATTCTCTGGGTTTCCACTTAGCCAACTGCCTCTACCATTTGTTTGCTCTCACCCATCACACCCTACAGAAGGCCTTTTTAGTATGCATCACACCCCCCATATGTAATAGGTGAGATGCATCGCACCTTGACCAAGGAGCAGCTTGTATGGGTTCGTTTTGACAAGTTCTGAGTAGTTTTTGAAGTGGAACTTCTGGGAAATTATGTAATCAGCTGACCTTGATCCTTTAGGGTATGAAACAACACTTTTAGAGGTTTAAGAGTCCTTGGTTTATCAGCATATGTGATTGGGGTTGCAGTGCCCAAATATGTTTATAGCACCTTGTTTGTGAAAAGAAAGTCTAACACCAGTGGAAGTATTGTTCAATTCTTAGTTTGTCTTGGTTTCACACTAGCTTGATTGTAAGATGTAGCATCTTCCAAGATCTTGGTCGATTCACACACATTCGAAGACAAGGAAACACAATTGTTTTGATTGGGGTTGAAGGGTATATTGGTGCACAAGCAGTATAGTCGTCAGAGTCTTAGTTTCATTTTTGGTGTTGCTCCACTACCAACAAACCTAGATAATACCCCAACAGAGTCATGCCAAGAACACAAGCATTGCTTTGCTGCCATCGAGCCTGGTCAGTACCTTGGCAGAGTTACTTGCATCACCTCTCTGTGTAGGAAGCCTCTCTTCTTTCACCTTATTCATTTTCATTTTTTAATTTCTTTTAATTTTTTCATAACTATGCATAGCACTTATTCATTTCAGAGGCGGAAGAGGGATCCTGACTTATTGATAGAAGAAGAGGTTGTTCCTTTAGAGAATTAATTTATTTTATACCTTTGACGTGCCTCTTAAGGTTTTCCCCCTTAACTTAATCTACTTGTCTGAGCTGACAAGGGTTAACCTAAAAACAACCAACTAGAGTAGGTGACACTAGTTAGCGCGCAAGAGTTACGCTTTTACCAAGGTTCACTTTGAATAACACGTTTTTTCCTTCGATGTATCATGGACTAAAAGTAACAAGTTATTCATACATAGGCATGATGATAGATAACCAAATAGTGATAACAATACAAGGCCTATTACACTTTACCCAACTTGTTTCAAGAGTCAGACATGGTTTCATGTGAAACTAACCTACAAACAAAACAAGCAAACAAACAATAAAGAAAAGTAGAAGCAAAAGCAAATTCGAAGCTAGTGAAAAAACAAGCAAGCAAAAGAAAAAACAAGCAAAGCAAGTAAGCAAACAAGCATGCAACAAAAAAAACTGAAAGAAAACACTACTCCTACTCCTAAGCTAATGGTGCATGGGCTTGATCATGTGAAGTGATATTTCCAATGCAGCCACCGGTGCATTTGTTGACCCATGTTGGTGAAGGCTTGGTCCATGAGCAACCCGGTTGTGCGAACCAACAAACAACAACGATATAACAATGAAGACAAACACACTTCATGCTTAAAATTGTCTACAAGACATAAGTGAGTGGAAGTACATGACATGTGGTTCATGGACTTGTCATAGTGTTGTGTGACACTATGTGTAGCTTTGAAGCATACACATAATCTTGACTATGACATGCAAGCAAATGAAAGAAACAAAGACAACTTGCATCGTGCACGTGTGCTCGCAATGTAAGATTCCTCCAATGCATGAGTGATGGGATCCTGCAATTCGAGTGGAGGAAGAATGATCAGTGTGTGAGATTAATCTTCAATGCATACAGATGAGTGATGAGGAGCCTTAGGCAATTGAAAATTTTCCTAATCGGAAGTGAAACCAACTTCAGGACAACAAGGGCCTAACATAACCATCAGCTCGGGCTGAAGTGCCTCGACAATCTGGGGGGATTCAACTTCATTTTTAGATATATCATCATAAACCGGTGGCTTTGAAAAATCAACTATGATAGAATCATGATCATGATCGAATATGGGAGTAAATGGTTCATGACAACCATGATCAGAAAAATCAATGATTTCATCGGCATCCTCCTAATCTGATGAATCAAACAGAGGGGTAGATGAGAAGTGAAAATTTCATCCTCTGTGTTTCTAGAAAAGGCAGATGAAAAATCAAGTGGATTTTTAATGAATAACTTATCCTCTCTATTGCCAGATGATGGATTGAAATCCAAGGTGTCCTGCGAGTGATCAACAATGGGTTCATCCGTAGATGAATATACAAATGAAAAATCATGGATGGAAATTTCACCAAATATTTCAAGAAGGGATGGAGGAGGCTCAGATAGAAGGGAGTCATCCTTCACCGAGTGTTGATGCTCAAGCTCCTATTCATACTCTTCATGAATGACATCACATGTTGGTTTTGCAACACCAACTCCGTTTAGGCTTGATCCTTGTTCACAAGTATAGAATCCAGAATGAAAGAACACAAAATAGTATCATTCGGAGGAACAACCGAGTACGAAGATGGAGGTTGTGGTACAAAATTCATATGACAACTTAATGGGCTCACAACCAAATTCGCGTGAAAATTAAGCGAAGTGATGTTGAGAGGATGTGACAACTGAATAGATGTGTGAGCATAATCCCCCACATCACTTTGTAGTGGTGGAACTGTTTGATGAGGGGACAATGGACAGTGGCTTGTGATAGTGACCATGTCCATCTATGATTGCGTAACTCCAGCACTGAAGAATAATTAGCGAGGCTTGAGTTCAAAATTCTTCTTGGGATGGGTATATTTCTTAAGGAAATACTCGAATCGGTCCCAAAGATAGAAAAATTTCATCTGGCTCTTCGGAGCTTGAAACTTCAAATCATGGAAGCGCTTCAAAAAATCCATAAGTGATTCATGTAGAGCCTTTGATTGTTGTAACAATTTTTGGTCAATATGTTTTGGATCAAAATGATAGAAAGTTTCTTCAATGAGATCACAAAAGTGCTCAAGTGAGTGCACGATGTCAGCTGGTAGGTTGCATAACCACCGATGTGGAGATTCACGAAGAGTGTATGCAAGCAACAGAATGGCGTGTTCATCAGAACATCCATCTTCCTCATGAAGCATGGAAAGGAAGCCATGTAAGAACCAAGGCTAGGCCACTTTGCCTCTACCATCGTATGTGTATGTGGACAAGAGATCAAAAAAATCCCTCATGATGGTAACAGATTCGACATACGAAAAACATCGCGAAGGGAGAAGAGTGCAAGGATCCATGATATAGATATGCAAAGGCTCAGAATAGGATGAGAGGAAACAACTTGTCATTTGGCCCTCCTTCTAGCACAGAAATGTTGATGGTGCTAGACTTGCCAACATGTCAAGGAATCTCCCCAGTAAGAAGTCCTAATTAGACCTTAGACCATTTGGTGTAGGATTCCCAACAATGGGTTGTACGGTAATGCCTTGACCATGATTTCACACAGAAGCGAGTAATATGTCCCTGTTGGTAGCAAGGGTGTGACAAATGCAGTAATTCAAGGAAGGTTCCTAAGAGGTTCTAACACATAGAGAGTGAGGTGAGTGTGCCCCTTGGAAACCTGTAATAGTATGCATCTTGGAAGGGAACACACGAGTGAAGACGCATCACAAGGCGGAAAGCAAGTTAGTGAGCAATCCAAATTGATGGTTAAACCAAAAGCACATTTCAGAAAGATTCATACATACTTATACATAATAGTCCATACATGCATGTGTAAGAAAACAAATACATATATCATTTAGAGTAAACCAAATAGCATAGAATACAATACAACATATGCATGAAACATGTTGGCTCTTTTATATTAAGAAGTTTAAGTTCTAGTCACACAGTACACCCATGCCCAACCACTAGTTCTGATAGCGGAACATTACAGCCACAACCGGTTGCTCGTCCAAAGAGATATACCAGCTTTGCACAGTGGAGAAGCTAAGGAACATTACAACATTTTCCAAGCTCTCTCTAAGATAGTCTTATTGGAAGCTTGGATGACCAAAAGTCTTTATAATGAGTTATGATGGATTATTTATAGCAAAGGGTGGGGTGACCCTTGACATTCCCCTTTGTGACAGTTCATCTATCCTCATGACTCTTCATCTACTCTATGACTGTTACATCCAACTATCAACACTTGAACTTACACTTGATAAGACATTACATTACAATGCACATGTACCCATGTGAGACAAAATGGATTTAGCAAGCCATGCAAAACATCAATATGGCTCAGACAACCATGGGAAGTCCAACTCTTTGACATCCTCATGATGATCAATAGTAGCGAACTGATGCAAAGATCGATAGTCTTCAATGGTGTCCATGTACTCCAAGGTGACATCTTTCTGGAACCTGACTCTTGCCTCAATAGTATCCAAGTACACTTCTCGGGCTCCTCTATCCAACTTGTCTGATAGCATGAGCATCATCGTCTTCAATGAGGCTAGACCAACAATATACTTGTGCATGGTGTCTACACTGATTGACAAGTCTAGGCTGGTGGCTATGTGCATCAACTCGTCAAAGTACGAGTCAAGCTCTAGGCAAACTTGTGCCTTTGTCTTCGCCTCAATGAGAGTCCCAATAAATGGGATCGCATGTGCGTGCACCACAACATCCATACTCTTGAATACATGTGCATGGGAAGCCTATAGACTAGTGATGAGCTGAGGGAGCTCTTCATAGTGCTAGATCTGATTCCAGATGCATTCCTTCAACTCGACCACTCTGGTCTTCATCATCTTAAGCAAGTGAAGTAGGCTCCCTTGTATCTCATTGTTAATTTTTGCATGTAATCAAGATCAACATGCACATTTGACAAGATATGTGCTCTTCTAGCACATCGTTGTTGCCACCTGTTGAGATGTACGACTACCTTATGCATGGTACCAAACCTGGAATACAACATCCGCAGTGTTATGGGAAAATACTTCATCCAGTATTGCCTTCTTCATTTTTGATCGGGCAGATGTTGTAACCAATTTTCCTCCTTGCTTGGCCATCTATAGCTCCTTTGCCATTCACTTGTTCTCAACTATCAGAAAGTCAACACTCGAGCTAGTGGCTTCAACATATTCTCTAGTAGCATCGGTCAATTTTTTTGGATGTTTGCACACATCATACATGATCACTCATTCCTTGAACTTTGCAGGAGATGTATGATCTTCTGGAGTTGACACTCTGCAAGATTGCACAACTCTATGTTGAGACTCATCGAATGAGATGTTCTGCATCTCTCCTTCTAGCTGATCTCGAAGGATCTCAGTGTCTCCTTGGTCACTTGGGGCATTCATACCTTTGGGAGTCTATCGAGCCCTTGTTACTTGTTCCTTCAACTGATGAGCCAACATGTTGTACCAGTTGCATACTTTGCCTTCTCTAGCCAGTTGGTCCAATGTGATCACCCAACTCTGTGGGAAGGTTTCCATGCTTTCTTGGCTATATAGTCGACATGAAAATATGACCAAGTATTGATATGCCTTCCAGAGTGTCTTCATCTTGTAAACCTGGTTGGGTGACATCCTGACTTTAGCCGATTCCTTCACCGAGTTCTTCAAAATGTCTCTGTAGATGGAATTACTGTTGAGTATGCTGAAGGGAGTCTCCATGATGGTCACAAGCTCTAATATCTGATACATCCCATCATAATCTTGTGCCCTAAAGGTAGCAATCTCCATCCTACTAACATTGCTCAATGTCATCGTCTCGGGATCAGTTTGCGAGACGATCAAATGTATCATGTCTGTGCATGGAGGCATAGGATACCTGTATGAAATTTGGTACAAGCCAGAATTGTGGATGTTCACATACACCTGGTGGTTTTTGAATTCTTCCCCAAATGTGCCTGCAAATGCATCATTGACCTCTTTCCATTTTAGCTTGATGTCCTTGTCTACATTCATCTTGGTGTCTTCATAGATCGACAGACGTGTAGATACTCTCTCAACTACTGCTCCAGTTGCACTTCCGTCAATGTCCTTTGATCCTGCTCTCTACGAGGCCATTGATCCTGAAATGATAAGAAGCAGATGAAGACATGCTAGATTTGGAGACAAAGAGACATGCATGGAAATAAAATCTGTTAGTGAAAACCAAAGCAATCTTGAGGAAAGACATGCAACATACTTGGGTATTGATTGGCAAGAATTGCATACTTTCTTCTGGGAGGCTGGCTAACTGGATGCCAAAAATGTGTAAAAGGTAGTTTGGGTTGTCTGGGGAGGTTGAATGACTATTGGAATTATGCAATGTGCAATCTAGGCTGGCTGACTAGTTGCTGGAATTGCGCAATGCGCAATTTCAGCTGGCAATGGTTACAGACTCAATGACAACATTATGCAATTTTTTGGGCCAACAGTCATTATCCCTCATAATTTCGCAATGTAAGACTGGAGGATAGATCCTTAGTAAAAATGCACAATTCCTAAGCGGAAGACAGATCCTTCCCTCTTAAGATTGCGCAATATTGTCTTGGTGAGGCAGAGTCTGGGCTTAGAATGCCCACACTCACCGATGGGCAACTCAAATAAAATGTGAAGGTGAATGCGTGGCGATACTCAGTGTAAGCAGGAGTGAATGATTGTGCATGCAAATAGTGAATGAAAGATTTAGAAAACAGAACAACATGCATGTGGGTGAAGCGAGTCTCTGAATCAGCGACTGTTCATGCAAAACAGTTTCATTCATGCGACAACAGTGAGATGCTAACGAGAACTAAAACGGTGCTAGTAAAAGCCAGTATACATGTAAACTATAGCAAACATTCATAGAAATCAAGAAAATAACACTCACACAAGCGAAAACACAAAAAGCAACATAAATGTTGCAAAAGACAAGTTAAGACCACTTACCCGTGAATAGCTGAGATGGATGTGTTGTTGGATGTGAGAGCTTCAAGATCGATGTGAAGAAACAAGCTCTGAAGCATCGAATAAATAAGTTTGAAGCTCATGAAATGCATGCTACAAATCTAGGAAAAAGCGACACTTGGAGGAAAGATTCTAAAACGATCTTTGCATGTAACCTCCATCTGCTAAAAATAGCTCCCTAAAATCTAGGGATTCTTTTTGCATGTAGCTTTTTCTATTCCACGAAAAAGTAAGCCATGCATGCAAGTCAAGTTTTCTTGATCTCGGGTGGAACCAGTCAACTCAACTGCACATGCAACAGTCTACTTAGCTAGGAGGAAAAATTGCTCATTTTTAGGAGGGAGCTGGGCTGGAAACCTAGGAGATTTGTGCAATTTTTGGGCAGAGCATCTAATTGCTACCCAGGATTGTGTAATTCCTAGCTTGAGCAACCATGCTGGGAGGAATTGTGAAATTTTTTCTGTGAGGCTTGACTGGAAAGTTTGTGCAATTCTAGAGCCCAGCAGGCTGCCAGACTGAATTTCCCAATTTCTAGAGGGAAGCTTGGTTTCCCTCCATAATTGCACAGTTTCTTGAGAGAGGTTCTCAACCTACAACTAGACAAAGTTCAGTGAAACAACCTATGAGGGGGATGCAACAAGATTTGATGGACAGGCTATCATTCTGCAAGAAAATCATTGAAGCTTATGTACTTGACAAAGCAAGACATGCTACTATGAAAGGTTGATAGGGAGGCTCTGTTAGGGTCCTATAATAATAGGATTCATAATTTTGAATTGGCTATGATCAAGTCTTGTAATATTGTGCATACTTTTGCTTTCTACAAAATGTTTTCCTATATTAAAAATAAAAAATGTAAAGAGGGTATGTCCTAAAAAAAAAATCAAAGGACTAAAAGAAAAGGATTAAAAAATAAAATAAAATATGAACCCCACCAAAAAGAGATCAAAATAGATTCTGAAAGTGATGCAAATTCAAATGCCACTACTTTTTACTTGCCTTGCAAACTAATATTGTGTGCAGCTTGTCAAAATGCCACAATCCATGATGGTCAAATAGTTTAATCCTGATCAATTCATGCTTTAAATTTCATGTTGGTAGATAGAGAATGAAGATATAGCCAAACTATTTAATCTTGGTAGATTAGTAGTTAGGTAGAGAGTAATAAGGAGCTCATCAGTTTAATTTGAGCCCTTGGAAGTTATAAGGTTATAATTAGATAGTTTGCTTATCAAAGAAAAAGAAATCAAGGGTCAGCAAGCTCAAATGCACCCAATAAATGAAGAGAAAATGCTAGGGTAAATAAAGGGTAGGTAGAAGAGATTTTGGAATTCATAATGTTACTAGCTCAAATGCACCTTCATCATGCTTAAATCCTATGTTTTCATGTGCAAGAGGAACTACCAAAGGAAAGAGGACATTCACAAAAATTGTGTATTACTTTGGGTATTTACCCTAAAAAGTTCTATATGATTTTAGGCTTGAATACTAAAGCTTATTCACTAATTTCCCCTCATTTCACTAAACCCTACTTGTCTAGTTTATTAATTTCCCTTCATTACTTTTTATTCACTAATTTACCCTTCTTGATTCCAAAGTAACCTTCCCTCTTCATTTCCCCTTATAATAACCCTTTCCCTTTATTATAACCCTTTCCCTTCATTTTAACCCTTTTCCCCCTTGATTTCACACTTTTCCCTAGACATTACTCTTTAAAAACCATTTCCCCTTATTAATTTCCCTTTTTCCCTTAAAAAACCACTAAACCCGCTTATCCTAAGTTATTTCCTAACCTATAGTCATGCTTTATGTATACTACCCCCCACTATATAAATCCTCGACCCTCACTAAACCTTTGATTATATGTAACCCGCCGCATTATTAATCCCTACGCCCCGCCAACCACACCCCGACTCAGTGCTTGCAACTCTGTCGTGCGATAGCCCTTAGATCAACTGCTCCTAGATCTAATGACCCATACTCATATCGCATGCTCCCATCAGCCGATAGTTAAAATCCCAAAAGCACACGAGATTCATGGTTTTGCCCGAGCACCTTCTTGCTACATGGTAGCCCCACGTTATATCACGTGCTCTCAAAAAATACCACCCTTCACTCAGAAGTGGTGAAATATGCCATGAAATCGCCTCCCCAAGTAGAATGAAACTCCCCATTGTTCATACTTTAATCCCCCACCCAAAAGTTAACCATTGTCAATTAAAAGCCAAAAAGTCGCCCTTTTACCCTTTTTACTGTTATTTCCTTGCAAACACCTCTCCAGACCAACTCTAAACCCCGAAGCTTAGCGGAACCAATCTAACCAATTTTACAACCAGAAGACATGGTAGACTCCAAATTCAAGCAACACATAAACAATTGAAGTCTCAGAAACCTCTCTTGCCACCAAAAAACCTTGACTTTACACCAAAACTCCATTTTTCTAGGTATTCTTAAAAAAACCAGAACAACCTCTACCTAAGCTTTTCATAGTAATTATAAAAGGTTAATTAATTAAATTAATTAAAAACCTTACCAAACTGAAGAAACCTACTGTGAATCTGAAGAAACCCTTTTCTGTAGACTATATTCACCCTTCTCACTGTTCCAAAGCTCCTAACCCTACTCCTAAAGCCAGAGAAAGAGTAATTTAATAGAATAAACCAAATTATGGCTTCCCAAAGTATTCTAAATGAAAAACCTCTGCAAACCCCTCACCTGGATGCTGACCACCTCCCATTGGCTAATAGAGATTTCCAAATTAAAGACACAATTTCCCCTAACCTTCTATTGAAACTTCACTATTGGAGTAAAGACAAATTCCTAAACCAAAATGATGACATTCATCTATGGGAATCCAATTTTCCCAAATACTTGTTCCCATAGGTATACCAGTTCCCTGAAATAATCCATCTATGCCAAAACTATTATATCCCAAGCCAAAGAGCCATAGTCTCTCCCAACTAGCAGATTTTGTTTACAATCACTGCAGAGTCAATAAACCAAGTGCTGCAGATCCAGCCAAACCCAAATGAAACCCCATTTTCCATTGAAAACCTACTTGAACTCTACTTGAAGTTGGACCTTCCCAAGAGGACTCAAATATTTTAGACTTTCATCCTAGAAGAGTCTCATACTCCTACAGACAATCCTCCATACTCAACCACCATTTTCTTTGAGAGGGCTAGACAAATTGTGACCATGCTCTCTTGCATTCTAGTATATACCACTGATGAGCATGTGGATGAGCCTATACTTGCTTTCCTCTCCATTTTTTTCCTAGGCAAGTTTCCAGTAACAGCCTTCAACTTTGCCCAGTTCTTGGCAGACAAAATCCATGATCAATTGATCAAATTTCCAAATGAAAGAGTATTTAAATACTCTTCAGTGTTGTTCCACATGTTCTTATATTTCCAGTCAGATAAGTTTCCAGTCAATATCCAAAAGTTTCACAGTAAGGGCCATCCCATATCAATCATCTTTTGGACACCCTTAATCCAAAAGTATTCCACTATTTTCAGTTACAAAGAGTTCATTGATTCCTTTGTGCATCCAGTTGTGAATATGCTAACCAGTAGTAATCAACCCAGGATCAATGATGAGATAAAAAGAGTTTTGCAATTGTCTAAGAACAGTAGAATAGGAGACTGGTATCTATACCAGGACCACACTGAAATTAGAATATATGATGCCAACTCACTCCTTATAAGTTGCCAAAATATCTCCCTATTAGAATATTTGCATTAGATTATATCAGGCAGAGTATAAATTCAGATGATGTAAATTTTTTATCAGCTAGGAAGAAAACACAGTTTAAGATCAAAAACTAGATAGGTCCTTTTATCTGTAATAATAGGGAGGATGGAGAAGAAGTAGAGAAGTGTTTACGGGAAATGAAGTTCAGTAGTAGTTTTAAATGGTAGCATGACCCTTTAGGATTCATAAACAAACTAAGGCTCAAATTCAAATTGAGCCCTTTTATGCATGAGTCCAGGGTAGACATTGAAAAATATGCCAACCAGTCAGAGTGGTTGGAAAATACCTTGATAGATATGGAGAAACAGAAGGATACTAGTTCCATTCTGCATACTCCAGCCTTATAGGAAAAAAGTACAAAAATGACCAGGGAAGACGGTTCTTGCTCAAGCATAGATATAACACATGATAGATTTGAAATCATGTATAGGAAGAAGCCCAAGCTAAATCCTGTTAATGAGCAAGAAGAGCAAGCACAGATAGTTGGGATATTTGAGACACTTCAAATCATTGATAGAGAAATAGGGGTCAGAGAGAGCACACTTCCAACAGTTTCAGAGGAAACTCGTCAACATTCCACCTCAAATACTCAGAGCATTTAGAAACAACTTAGCATAGAGGTCTCATCATCAAGCAAACCAGTGGATAAGGAAAAATACATAAAGGAGAAGTATAAGGAGATTAAATTAATAAATGAAGCATTTAATGTTGAAACACATGCCCAATACTTCAAACAGAATCCTAGCAATCAGAATAGGTTGATGTCATCTTTTGACATTAAAATTGGTAAAATGAAAATGACCTTTTTGTAACCTATAGTCCAATAGCCTAAATCATCAGCAAATTATAGGAAGACAAAGTTTGAAGTTTTGGCCAAGGATGTTCACCCTATTGATCAAATTGAATTTCATAAGAAGGTAGGTGAAATGATATAATCAACGATGACCAACAAGGCCATGAGTGTTCAAAAACTTCAAAAGTCTCTAGACAACATCACAACACAATTTAAGCTAGAGAAAGCATCATCACAGGAAAGGATAACATAATCAAGTCACTAGAAGACTTGGTTATTGAAATTGGATATAATCGAAATGATATCAAGGTTGCAGAAAAACTAATAAAGAAGAAAAATTAATATATTGCTGCTTTAAAGAAGCAACTAAAGTTACCTTCTTCTGAACATCCACAACCTAAGGAGGTCCTAGAGAGCCAAAGCTAGAATGATGAGATGATGGACCCCATTCTTCAACTAAATGCTCAATTGAGAGAAATGGAGAATGAATTGGACAATTTAATACAACTGAAATAGGCCAGAATTGAGACAAAAGCTACTACTTCTATTCCTATAGTTACTACAGCAGTTCCTTCTACTTTGGTAGCTTCATTGGCCCCAACAGATCCACTAGCTACAACACTTCCAACTACATCAGCAACTACTTTAGCAACAGGTTCAACAACAACAACAACTCATCCTAGTGATGAAGCATCTAAACTGGTCAAGGCCATGGAGTATATGTCCATCCAGACCACTGAAATAAATAGGCTTAAGGAACAAATGAAAAGTCTAGAGGATGAGAAGAAACTAGATCAAATTATGCATAAGAATGAGGTCCAAAAGACAAACAGGTTAAATGAAAGGATACAAAAGTTGGAAAAGTAGTTAACACTAAAGGAGCCACTAACCCAAGCAAAAAAACTTTTATGGGCCAATATCATTGACTCAGTTAATGATATTTGGCCATCTATAAGGTGATCTTTGAACAAAATGATTTAGTCAAAGAGGTTGGTGAGGCAATTCAAAGGGTTAAGACCGAACTTGGAAATATGCCAGAAGACACCTCAAGAATAATCCAATTCCTTAACTCAAAGAATAAATATGAATTGAAGGAGCTTGGTATAGTTGACAGAACTGGCACCATACTAGAGGTTAAGAAGATAATCACCAAGAGGAACCTAATTATGCAGCTTGAGGAAAAATGCCAAACAATGGAGCTAGCTATAGGCAGATCCATGGTCAAATTTGATGCTTTAAGGCAAAAAGGTATGCCTAATCCATTGGTAATAAATGATAGGTTAATGCCACATGAAGACTGTGACAAGAGAATCAGAGAAGTGGCAAAGGAGCAAGCCAATAGTTCCTCCATGAAAGGGATGAATACAAGAAAGGTTCTTTACCAGACTTTTGAGAACCTATTTTACCTCCAGCATGAGGTAAAACATCTTTTTGTAAACAAGCCCACCTTTGCAAAATACACAAAAGTTGATGAAGTCTACAGAAGAATGGTAAATATTAGATTACCAGATACAAAGACTTGGGAAAAATTGAATGATTTACTGTGAAAATGCAAGGTAAAAAGTGAATATAGAGCAATGAAATAAAAGTAGCAGATCAGCTAAGTAAAAGAGTATTAGATGAAAGAGTATCAGTCAAAAGGCAAAGTAAAAGAGCAGCCAGAATAGAGAAACAACAAAGGAGAGAAAGCAACAAAAGATCAAAACATAAAATAACAAAGTCAGTAAAAGAAGGGACAACTAGCCTTTTAGTTTCCTGGGTCTCTATCTTCTTGCATGAAGATATTTATTTTCCTTGAATAATTCCTAAAATAGTTTAGGATATTTTGTAACTATCTTTTGTATGAATACTTCATAATTCAAAGTATAGAGTGTGGGTTGTTTCATTTCTATAGTTACATTGATTTGAAAACTTGAGGGATTATTGTAAACATTTTCAAGTTAGTAGACTGGACTGAGTAATAAAGGCATTGCATTATAGGATTCATGTGTTGGGCCACTTTAGTGAAGTATCTTTCATTTGTTGAATTATTATATTCTTAAGTTTTTCACATACATACATGTTTTCAAATTTAAATGAAATCACTGGAATTTTACTTTAGAATTTGTTTAAGTACACACTGTCTTGAACAATTATTCATTTTTATGTTTTCTTCTGATATACAAAGTAGGGAATTCTTCATTGATCCCTAGTTTCAATTGATCTCTTTCATTTCCTTCATTATCCGGTTTGAGGAATCCTTGACTGCTCCTTGACCCCGATTGAAAAACCACTTCACCATCCAGCCTAAAAGATCTAAAATTACTCAGCTACCTTGCCCTGTGAACACTATCTTTAGAACTTTATTCAGTCTTGTTTTCTTGACATTTAAACTTCATGGCCCAATGGTAAAAAGACACTTATCTATCCATCTAAATCAGTGATTCCACTACAAAATCAAATAAAAAACCAACCAAGCTTAAATAACTAGCCTAAAATCAATTAACTCAACAAAGTTAAATCATTAAGAGACAGCCCTCTCTAAGCATTAGGAAGGTTGGATCTTGATCTCAAAAGTAGGTGTGTGGTTACCTCTATTATTTATTTCATGACAACCCTAGGGAAATTTTAGAGTGATAACATAGTGGCGACCATACTGGGGACGAGTCCTCAGTTCAATAAACCTTAAAGGAAATACTAAATCTCATATTTTCACCTTAAGGCCACTTAGGGTTGTAAAAGATTTAAGTAAAATAAAAAAAAATAAAATTCTGGATTCCAAAAGAACATACTATACAAGGGCACATCCAGATCCAAACCCTACTATAATTGTTGATAATCTAGACAAAATCTTGAGAAAAAATAATAAAGTAGAAAGTCAAGAAAGAATTAGTCAGTTAACCAAAGCAAATTCACTTCCTAAAGAGTTATCAAACTTGGAGGATCTTCAATTTGATCTATCATTTGAGCATTCATTGTTTCGTACCAAATCTGAAACTTCAGTCCATGACACTGTAATAGATCCTACTTTTATTCAATTTATTGAATCAAAGAGGAATACTATACATCCTGCTTTAGATCAACATATTCTAGAAACTTTTGGCAAACTCGATGCTTTGACCTCAAATTTGATAAAACACATAGATGAAATTTATTTTCAATAGTCAATTGAATTAGATGCCCTAATTGTTGCTACTCCTAAGCCTTCTACCATATCTTCCGAATCTGAAAATTCACCTTTATTTAGTACCACCTCATCTATTATTTCCACTACAATTCGTTCCATAGAATCGTTCATCCCCAAGCTCCCTCTTCAACCCAAAGTTTTATTTCCATTTCCAAATACTCCAAGTTCATCTTCTAGCACTTTTGCTGCATTTTCTAGCCCTTCAAGCTCAGTTTTAAGCCCTTAAAGTTCATATTCTAGCACTACTATTTTACCTCCTAGCTAAGCTAGAAACTTAGCCATGGCTGCCAGATATGCTCCTTTGACCTTACCAGCTCAAGTATATGCCATGCCGCAAGACTATCAGAGTAAATTCTTTCAGTTTGATGGTACTAGTCAATATAATACACAACAACATGCAAATAAAATGAATGATTACTTTGAATTACATGAAATTGATGAAGAAGATGTACAAATGAGATTATTTTCACAAACACTAGTAGGAGATGTAAAGAAATGGTTTAAAGGTTTACCTACTAGTCATATTGCTTATTTACCTGCTTTCCGTAGATTGTTCATCAATAGATGGGAACGGGAGAAAAATCCTTTACAAATATTATCTAAATGTGAGAACATTAGAAGAGATCCTAATGAATCTGTTTAGGAGTATTGTACTAGGTTTAACAATATTTATAATGCAATCCCTGCAAATATCAAACCTCCACTAGACTTGGTACTAATAGAATTGCCTGATGGTTTTGACACTGATATGTCTTACCAATTGAGATAAATAAACCCTTCTACTTTAGAAAAAATGAAAAGTGATGTAGTTAGCGTAGAAGCTAACTTTTTGGCTAAAAGAGCTAGAATGAGGAATGAAAAGAGAGTTACTATTAAGGAGGAACCATCAACTTCAGATGTTAAGATAGATACTTTGGCTAAAAGTTTAGAAAAGTTAGTGGATAGATTAGAAATTATGGAAAGAAACCCACAATGGGAAAATCAACAACAAGGCCCTCAAATAGGAAATCCAAACTTTAGGAAGATTCCCAATACTGGTAAGCCTAGAGAAGGGGCACTTGATCAACAGATTAGACCACATTTCCAAGAAAACTATGTTGAAATTTCTCACCAAAATGAGGAAGATGAAGACACTCAGAGTAAATTAATGCAATTAAATGATGGTAATACTATTTTTATTTCCCAAGAAGAACAAGAATTATGCATGTTACAACAATTACAGTTACAATATGGAGAGTCCTTCAATTATAAAAAAAGGCTATGAATTTGCCATTAATGAAGTTCATAAGCAATATAGCCTTAGGAGTAGGAAAAACATAGAAGCCCTTACTAATAAAACTAGCCAAACTCTGACCAAGAAAACAGTGGGAGCTCCTACAACCAAAGTGCTGTAAATTCTCTTTAGGGAAACCCAAAAGACTCCAAAGATTGCAGCCAGTACAAAAATTGTAGACATTACAGATACTGTTGTTAAAACTTCAACTAATATTCAAAAATCAGTTGTTGTTAAAACTTCAAAGGGTGTCCAAGCTTCAGATGCTATTCAAATTTCAACTGCTTCCCAAATTGTTCCAAAACAAGGAATTGAAAATAGTAAAATAAAGGATACCTAAACACAAACTAAATTACCAACTGAAGATAAGAAAGATAAAACTACACAAACTCCAATCCCCAAGGAAGAAATCATTCAGTTAAGCAAAACACATACTCCTTTTAATATCCAAAAAGAAATTGCCAAATTAAAAATATCAGTTCCTTTAACAAAATTGATAAGAAATGATTCATACAAAGCCCAAATTACTGAAACAATGAATATAGATGAAGGAGAAGACTCCGTTAATCTAAATGATGACCAACCAAAAGTAATATTTGGTCCTGAGGTAAATGGAAAACATGAACAAAGTGGTGTTCCTCCATTCTACATTAGATTCACTATTCATGATCAAATCTTGCACAATGCTAGGTTAGATTCAGGAGCATCTCACAATTTAATGCCAAAAGAAATCATGGAAACACTGGATTTAGATATAACCATACCATACAAAGATCTTTTCTCTTTTGATTCTAGTAAAGTCAAATTCCCGGGCCTAATAAAAGACCTATGTGTCACTCTAGTTCAATACCCAGGTAAGAGCATTGTCATGGATATTGCAGTTGTTGATATCCCTCCAAAGTATGGAATGTTATTGTCTCATTCATGGGGAGCAAAATTGCAGGGATCTCTACAGTTAGACATGTCTTATGCCACAATTTTAGTATTTGGTCAGCCCAAAAATATTTATAGAGAAACTTTAATGAAATACATGGTCAGTAGTACAAATAAACCACAAAACTATCCTATTTATTCTATACATTCTAATATGGTTTCTTTCATTTTATGTAATGCAAACACTAAAAAGGACAATAACACAGTTTTAAACAAGAACATAAAGAACCGATAGTTAAAATGTATTTCATGAATCTAGGTGGCACTTATGCTTTGATGGTTTAGTAAACAGATTAGGAGCAGGTGTAGGATTTTGGATTCATAGTATGGAAAATAATCATTCTGAAGGTCATGCCTTTAGATTAAACTTTAAATGCACAAACAACATGGCAAAGTATGAAGCTTTAATTTTAGGATTGCAAATTGTGAGAAACCTTGGAGCCAAGAGAGTTTCTATCATGGGAGACTCTGAATTAATCATAAAACAAATTAGAGGAGAGTATTTTTTGAATAATCCTAGACTTAGCCAATACAAAGAAACTATTCTATATATGATTAAAGGGCTACTTGAAATTGATTTTTTTGTTATTCCTAGGAAGCAGAACATGCAAGCTCATAGTTTGGCTACTTTTGCTAGCACTTGTAGATTACCTTTTCAGCCCAATCATTACTACACTGAAGAGGTAAGACACATGCCTGTTATACCTGATAATCTGAAATATCACAAGATTCTCAAATCTATGATTTTATGAATGCTGAGGAAGAAATCCAAAACTGTAACATAGATAATGATTGTATAGTATACGACACCATAGATGATAATATAGATATAAATACTGTAACTAAACCCACTAAATTCACTAAAGTAGAAATAGATAAGTTAGAAAAAGTGGAAATAGAAGAATTAGTTAATGATGATTATGAGATTTTAAACCTTAAAAATAAATTTTTGCCTAAGGGATTAGTTCCACTAGAAGATTTGTTTGATTCAAATGATGTAGCTATAAAACCAAAAATGGAGCCTTTAAGATCAGACATAGAAGAATGTAACCTAGGAACAGAAGAAAAACCTAATCTTATCAAATTATCCAAATCCTTAACTCCAACTGAAAAGTTGAAATACATAAGTTTGTTTAAATAATTTCAAGTTGTCTTTGCCTAGAGTTACAAAGACCTCAAGTATTATGACACCAACATTATTCAAAATAAGATACCCATCAAAGAAGATCAGAAACCCTTTAAACAAAAGCTTAGGAGAATTAATCAAGTTCTTATGCCATTAATTGAAAAAGAAGTATAAGGGATTTATGAGGCACAAATCATAGCACCAATTAGATATTCAAATTGGTTCTCTAAATTAGTCACTACTAGAAAGAAAACAGGAGAAATCAGACTCTGTATTGATTTCATACACTTGAACAAAGTATCACTAAAGGATAACTAGCCCCTCCCTAAAATGGACCACATTCTCCAGAGGGTAGTAGGGTCATTTAGAATTTCATTACTTGATGGATTCTCTGGATACAACAAAATCTTAGTTCAACCAGAGGATCAAGCAAATACTGCATTTACCACTCCCTAGAGTACTTTCATGTATTTGAAGATGCCTTTTGGATTAATGAATGTTTGAGCAACATTCCAAAAAGCAATGGACTTAGCTTTTGTAAAAGAAATCCATGACTTCCTCGTTGTTTACCAAGATGATATCACAGTGTTTTCCAAATCGGATAATGAACATCTAGATCATTTGAGAAGAGTTTGTATTAAATGTAGAAAATTTGGCATTTATTTGAATCCCAAAAAGACACTTTTTGGGCTAGAAGAAGGTAAACTCTTGGGACACATAATTTCAAAAGAGGGCATTAGAATTGATCTAGCTACAATAGAGCAATCCTAAACATCATTCATCCTAGGAACATTAAAGAATTACAATCATTATTAGGTAAAATAAATTTTCTTAGAATATTCATTTCTAACTTAGCAGAACTAATCAGAGAATTGAATAACACGTTAAAGAAAGATTCAACACTTAAGTGGATAGTAGAGGCTAATAAATCCTTTTAGGCAATCAAAGAATCCCTTACTAAGACACCTGTCCTCATAAGTCCATATTTCAAAAAAGATTTTATAATTTTTTCGTTTGCTTTAGAACGTACTATTGCAGTAATCTTGTTGCAAAGGAATGATTAGGGTTATGAGCAGCCTATTGCCTTTTTCAACAAATCTTTGAGAGATGCTACACTAAAGTATAATATAATGGAAAAGCAAGTACTTTCTTTAGTGGAGGCTATTATAGATTTTAGAGTGTACATTTTATACTCACACCTCATTGCATATGTTCCAAATTCAGTAGTAAAGGACATTCTAACATAGGATGGGCCTGAAGGAAAGAGGAAAATGGATTGCCACTATTTTGGAATATGAAATTGAAATAAAGCCCACAAAACTAATCGAAGGCCAAGGTTTGGCTAAACTCATGGCTGAATCGAACTGTCAGACCTCAGATATAAATTTCATTGGTTCTCTAGATGATCAAGAAGAGATGGCGACTCCACAGATCAATGAAGATATTTTAGATTCACATTGGCATACAGATATCATATTTTTTTTATTAAATTTACAAGCTCCTCTTGGTTTATCAAGAACTAAAGGTAGATACTTGAAAATGAAATCAATGAAATATTGTATCATAGACAATGCTTTATTTTGGAAAGATAATGGTGGCATTTTGTTGAATTGTTTATTAAAAGATGAAGCTGACAAAGTTATGCAAGAATTTCATGCAAGAGATTGTGGAGGACACCTATACTAGAAAACAACTACTGATAAGATTTTAAGGTAAGGTTTTTATTGACCCACCCTTTTTGCAGATGTCAAGAAATATGTGACTTCCTGTCACAAATGCCAAATCTTTGAAGGCAAGAAAAAGCTATTACCTTTTCCCCTAAAACCCATCTCCATAGAAATTCCATTTCAGCAGTGGAGTCTAGACTTCATTGGTGAAATTCACCCATCCTCCTCAGCGCAACATAAATGGATTTTGAGAGCCACTGATTACTTCACAAAATGGATAGAAGCCATCCCTTCTAGACAAGCCACTGATTTTGTGATCATATCATTCCTTGAAAACAATATCCTTTCAAGATTTGGATGCCCACAAAAGCTCATTACTGATAATGCAACTACATTCAAATCCAAGAAAATGGTAGACTTTTGTAAGAAATATCACATTACCCTTGGCCATTCCACTGCCTATTACCTTCAAGGTAATGGACTTGTAGAATCCTAAAACAAAAGCCTTGTTAATATCATCAAGAAACTATTAGAAGACACTAAGAAGACCTAGAACAAAAGGTTGGTTAATGCCTTATGGGCAGATGGACTCACTACAAAAAAGTCCATTGATACATCTCTTTATCAACTAGTATATGGAATGGATGTTGTTTTTCCATCCACTTTAGGAGTTCCAATGAAAATGATTCAAGAACTGCAACTGGAATTAAATGATATCCAAAGGAGGATAAATCAAAAAATACATTTGCAGCAAACTAGGGAAGAAGCTTATGTCAAATCCCAAGTGATCCAAGATAAAATAAAAAATATTTTTGACAAGAAAACCAAAGCTGATGATTTTTACATAGGTCACAAAGTACTCAAATGGGATTCTAGAAGAGAAGAAAAGGGTAAACATGGTAAATTTGATTTCCTATGGTAAGGCCCTATGTCATTTATGGTTACAGAGGTAACAATGCATTTTTCTTGAGGCAACTAGATGGAATAGATCTACCAGGTGGACCAGTCAATGGTAGAATTCTAAAGCATTACTTGTCCCCAAATTAACATTAGTTCATTTTTTTTACTTTGCTCATTGTATATAACATTGCAAAGTTTAGATTGGATTGGATGATTATCTTTTGAGGTTGAACCCTGAAGAGAAGGCCCTAAGCCTTGAAAGGTGCACCATCATATGTATGAATAAAGCAGATCACAAAGAAGCAGTTACAAGGCAACCACGGTCAAAGTTTCAAAGGCTACTAATCTTAAATTTCTTGACATTTTACCAGGAAATTCCATCCCCATGTGGAGCCACAATTATGGCCCTATAATAATAGGATTCATAATTTTGAATTGGCTATGATCAAGTCTTGTAATATTGTACATACTTTTTCTTTTTGCAAAATGTTTTCCTATATTAAAAATAAAATATGTAAAGAGGGTAAGTCCTAAAAGAAAAATCAAAGGACTAAAAGAAAAGGATTAAAAAATAAAATAAAATATGAACCCACCAAAACGAGATCAAAATAGATTCTGAAAGTGATGCAAATTCAAATGCCACTACTTTTTACTTTCCTTGCAAAATAAGATTGTGTGCAGCTTGTCAAAATGCCACAATCCATGATGGTCAAATAGTTTAATCTTGATCCATTCATGCTTTAAATTTCACATTGGTAGATAAAGAATGAAGATCTAGCCAAACTGTTTAATCTTGGTAGATTAGTAGTTAGGTAGAGAATAATAAGGATCTCATAAGTTTAATCTGTGCCCTTGGAAGTTATAAGGTTAGAATTAGATAGTTTTCTTATTAAAGAAAAATAAATCAAGGGTAAGCAAGCTCAATGCACCCAATAAATGAAGAGAAAATGCTAGGGTAAATAAAGGGTAGGTAGAAGAGGTTTTGGAATGCACAAGGTTGCTAGCTCAAATGCATCTTCATCATGCTTATATCCTATGTTTTCATGTGCAAGAGGAACTATCAAAGGAAAGAGGACATTCAAAAAAATTGTGTATTACTTTGGGTATTTACCCTAAAAAGTTATATGTGATTTTAGGCCTGAATATTGAAGCTTATTCACTAATTTCCCCTCATTTAACTAAACTCCTACATGTCTATTTTATTAATTTCCCTTCATTACCCCTACATTACTTTTCATTCACTAATTTCCCCTTCTTGATTCCAAAGTACCCTTCCCTCTTCATTGTTGAAATATGGCAACAAGAATATTCCAATTTAATTTGTCCTTGAATTAAATTGTGAATTAAATTGAATTTAGTCTTAACAACTACTTGGAAATAATTAATTAATTTATTTTAAATTAATTAGTTGGAGAAATTCAAGTTAGAAGTCTTTCTGAAGTCATGCAAGAGTTATCCCTTAAATTAAGGAGATAAGATTGAGTTATATTTGAGTTGTAATTAGTTAACTCAGTCTATTGAGTTAAGTCCAATTAAATTAGTTCCAAACAGTTTGAGGAACTAATAGTGAGTTAACAGTTAGTTGATGCTTTAATGCACTCAACTAGTGCTACTCCAGTTAACTAAATATTCCCTTATCAGAAACTCGTGCATGTCTATTCTGAGAAAGACCCAATTGAGATTAAAGTTCAAGGACAATGTACTATCAGTTGCATGTGTTTTCTCATGGAGAAAACTCATGCATGCAGTCAAGGATTCATCCTTGAGGATTGTGTAGTTTTGAAGGATTGATCATCCACTTGGTAAAGGTTAATCATCCCAAAGGAACAACACAAGGAAATAGGAGCTTGTAGGGCAGAGAGGAAGGCTGGAGAGAATCCAAGATTGCTTGTGAGAATTTGTGAGGATTGTACTAAGAGTTGGCTAGCTGTGAGAGCTAAGGCTTTTTATAATTCCTATATATTTCCATCATGTATAATAATACAATAGCGTGGGGTTTTAGCTGAGGCTTTCCCCAAAGTATTTTCATGTGTATTGTGCCATTGATTCTTCTTCTTCTCATTATATTGTATAGCTTGATCTTTAAGCTTCTACAAATTGATAGTAAAAGTGGGTTATAGTATTCTTATTTGATTTATATTGCATTATTGGGTTAACCTACACAGATTTTCTACATGGTATCAGAGCTGTGAACAATATACTGAGAAGAGAATTTGAAGTGTTAGGTTCCTATACCAATATAAGTCATAATTTTGAATGACTAATGTGAAGCTTTGTAATATTGTACATACCTTTAATTTTTGCAATTTTTTTCCATATTAAGAAATTAAAAAATGAAAAGAGGGTATGTCCTAAAAGAATAATCAAAGGACAAAAATAATGGAAAATGTCAAAAAAATGAAAATATATGAACCCCAAAATATAAAAAGAGACCATGAAAGTGTGCAAGTCAAAATGTCACTACTATTTACTTTTATACATAATAAATGATTGTGTGCAGCTTGTTACTCATGCCACAATCCATGATAGTCAATTTGCTTAAACTTGGCTATTTCATGTTTTAGATTTTATGTTTATAGTTAGAGAATAAAATCTGGTCAAACAGTTTAATCTTGGCAGATCATTAGATAGATAGAGTAAATAAAAGGAGATCATTAGTTTAATCTGAGCCCTTGGATGATATAAAGTTAGAATTAGATAGTTGCTATGTAAAGAAAAGAAAAATATTGATAAGGGTTTGCTAGCCTAAATGCACCCAAAAAAAGTCAAGAAAAAATGGTAGGACGAGTAAATGGGTAAGTAGTAGAAAGGTTGCAGAATATCATGTGATTACACAAAAAGCACTTATGTCGTTATTCCAAATGCATCTTTTAAATATGCATAAGAAGTAAACCAAGCAAAGGAAATGGTTCACAATATGGTTTATTTAACATCCCCTCATCCATTTCACCCCTTTACTTCACTAATTTCCCATAAATAAGTTCTAGTACTTAAAACCTATAAGTCAAAAAGGCTCAAAGCATTTCTCTAACTTTTGGAGGGACTAGGCCCTTAGCTTAATGACTTAAGGGGACAAGTACTAGAGCCCTCTTCATAAAAACACATTCCCCATTCATAAAATTCCATTTTCCCTCATTAACCTAAGAAAATCCCTTTTTCCTAAGGTTAAAACACCTTTTCCCTAGGAAAAGTGACTCACCCCTATGTAAATTCTATTTCACACAAAACCCACAAAAAATCCTTTCTCCCAAGTATAAATCTAAATGCGAAATTGCATGCCTTTTACCCTTTTGACTTAAGAAAAACCCCTCTCCATTTTTTTAATTAACAAACTTTATTATAGAAATTCCCCAAAAACCCTTTTCCCTTAAATAATTTAATTCCTTTATATAAATAACCCCACCCATTAGTTTAATTATAAAAACTAATATAAGCTACCCCTTATCCCGACATGATTTTACTTAAATTGCCTAATCCCAATAAAATTTAATTTAACCCCGCATTGACCTCACTTGATTCCCCAATCCTTCATTAAAGCTTCGCCCGATCACTTAACCTTGGGTTAGTCCCTAAACCAATCCCGAAACCACCATAATTAAATCCGCGGGCTCCCCATCAATTCCCATCATTTTCGCTGTGCATCTTTGCCTCCCAACCACTGTTGAGCATCCCTTCCCCACATCCAACGACCCATAAGCATATTGGTCAAACCCAATGACTGAACAATAACCACCTGATAAAGAGGTTTTCCTCTCATCCCCTGATGCTACATGTCAAACGATGTGTGGCCTGCCGAATACTGCCCACACCACAAAAGTAGTGTGATGGTCCTCCAAAACCACTTCCCCCATTTAACCGAAAACTATCGCTATTCACACGAAAAGTGAACCCACCAAAAAATTAACTTTTTTATATAAAAGCCACAAAGCCCTCTTTTGCTCTTTTTTTCACACATTCCCGTTGTAAGCTATGAAAACCATTTCCAACCATTTCAAACACAAAACTTACTCACACACCTCCACCATCGCTCTAGAAACACTGCAGACAACCTAGCTCACTCCCGGTCCGTGCCAAAACCATACCAATATTTGCAGCCGCCATAAACCACCATTTTCAACCAATTTCACCCATTTCTAGGTATTCCACCATAAAATACGAGTCCTCTTGTCAAATTCCAAATAATTGCATTCTCAATACTCTGTTAATTAAGTAAAATCCATCAATTTTACTTTAATTACAACATTGTGAACCTAAACCCTCTGCAAAACCCCCTGTTACCTAGAAAAAGAACCCAAATACCAACTAAACTCAAATCCACAAGAACTGAGTATGATTGCCCCAATTGCAATGGACATTAGACCAATTACAACTCCCCACCTAGATGTGGACCACCTTCCCCTGGCTGACAGGGACTTCCAAATAAAAGATACAACTGCAATAGAGCTCCTGCTTAAAATTCATTTTTTAAGCAAAGACAGACACCTAAACCATACATATGACATTGGCCTTTTGGAATCCAATTTACCCAAATACCAGTTCCCCCAAGTCCATATCTTTCTAGAAAATTTTCATATGTGATATACATGCTATGTCCCCAGCCATAGAACAATAATGTCTCATGACCAGAAGGTTCTTTTCACCATCAAAGCAGAGTCTATAAATGAAATGTTGAACTTCCAACCAGGACCAAACCTAACCCTACTCTCAATTGGAGACTTATTGGAACAATATCCCAAGCTAAGCCCTGTAAAATTGACCTAATTATTCCAAACCTTCATTGTAGAGGAGAAACATATCCCTAAGGACCCCCCTCCATATATGTTAGTTATTTTCTCTAAATGGGGCCGGAACATTGTAACCATGATATCATGTGTTTTGGGTTACTCTACTAGTGAATACATTGATGAAATTATTCTTGCCTTCATGTCCATTTATACCCCAGGGCAGCCTTGTGCAACTGTTATATACCTAGGGGGGTAATATGGGGTACCGAGGGAGGTACCCAAGGTAATAATGTAATAATGGGATGGGCCATAGTAATAAATAAGGTGGTTAACCCATGTCATGTAAGGGACCACAAGTAGTTATTAATAATGTAAGGGGCCCATGGTATTAGTTGATGGTATGAGGAAACCATGGTAATGATGCATGGTATTGTATGTATGAGGCCTATATAGAGGCTAGAGACTCCACATGGAGAGATATGAAGAGAAGTATTCTTGTATGAAAAAGCATATGGCTTGTGGAGTATTCTCCTTCCTTAAGGAGTGAATGTATGGTGTTGCCCTACCATAAGGGTTTGATCAATAAAGTGAATCATTTCTATCTTATTTCTTGGGTTTATTTCTATTATCTTATATTTTTGGATCATATCTACAACAAAGGAGTGAATGTATAGTGTTGCCCTACCATAAGGGTTTGATAATAAAGATTCATTTCATATCATATCTGGGTTTATTTGCATTATCTTGTATTTTCTTATCATATCTATAATATTTTTGGGTTAGATCTACAACAAGTGGTATCAGAGCACTTTCTTGGGCACAAAAGTGGAATTTTTTTTTTACTTTTTGCAGGATTTCAAGGGCGGCAAGTTTGAAGATCAGATCTGTACGTTTTGGTTCAAGATTTGAAAAATCTGATTGCAGATCTGTATTCCTTGTGAAAAAATAGCCGATTAAAAAAAAAAAAATCAATCGAATCGGAGTCCGGATGAAGGAGATATCGCTGATCTAAAAATCAGTGGGGTTGCAGCTAATTTTTCAGGGCAGCGTGTTTGCGGCGCAGATCTAGACGTCCTGGTGCATGATCTGCAAGATCTAATTGCAGATCTGGAATCTTTGTGAAAAAACACCCAATTTCAAAAAAAAAATCAGGCGAATTGGAGTCCGGATGAAGGAGATATCGCTGATTTAAAATCAGCGCTTTTTTCATAAATTTTGGGTTACGACAGGAGAATAGCAACGCAGATCTAGAATTCTAGTGCCTGGATCAGGATTTCTATCACATGGGCAGATGCAGAATGGTTGTTACATTTTGAAAAACAGGCTATAATAGAGATTCTGAGCAATATTGACGAAACTGTGACATTTTCAAATTTTCGCCAAATAAGTGAATTGTTTTCCAAACCTTCATGGCTTCTAGCAAGGCATCTTTTACAGGGAATGATAATGGTTCTACTATTGAAGAACACATAAATGGATACAAGAGGATATTTAGAAATAATTGGAAATGGATGGCAACGGCTAGTTTTAAAGATGAGGCAGCCACATGGTGGGGATTACTTAACCAAAAGAAGTGTCTCAACCTACCCGATGAAGAATTTGAAAAATTACTTTTAGACAGATGGTATCATGCTAGAAAACAAGATAAGGAGAAACATGTGGGTTTATTTCCTACTAGTATATCCTTATTGGAGGTTCATGGGTTGATTCAGAAGGAGACGATCGTTGTGTCTATAAATCCTAGTTGCAAGCATAATTTTATCAGTGTTAATTTGGCAAAAAAATTGCAAGTCCCAGCAAAACAAATTCAACATACACAGGTTGATAATGAGGATGTTCAAGTGTACAAGGATTTGAAGATTTCTATGGATAAGTATGTGTTTCATGGTGATTTTTAGGCTTCAGAGATGGATACTATGGATGTTGTTTTGGGATATACTTGGATGGAATCCGTGGGTACTATCAATATTAATGTGCAGAAGAAATTCTTGAAGATATGGTATAAAAAGAAGAAAATTACATTACAGGATATTTCCATCCATAAATAGATAGAGCACATGGAGGCTGAAGCAGAAGATGTTCAAGGGTCTGACATATCAGATGATGAGCAGTTGATGGTCGACAATCAGACACAAACAGAGGCTGAAGCAGAAAAGGTTACAGGTGTTGATACATCAGA
>APFE030759624.1:64671-76392 GCA_000404065.3 Pinus taeda | reverse complement strand
TGTAGACTCTGCATGTGCTAAGGGGGAGCAAGGACAGTATAGTGCATCTCAGCTGTACGAAGGGGGAGTTTGATTTTAGAATTCAGCATGTACCTAGGGGGAGCATGATCAGTGTTCATATTAAGTAGTTCAGATATGGAAGTCTTATTTTAACATTGGTCAGCCAACCCTTTTCCCTTGATGTCAAAGGGGGAGAGTGGCTTGGTGTTTGGAGATGGTGTTTAGAAAATCTTGGTGTTTGTATTGATGTTATTTACAGGTTGTGGTGACCAAACACCAAAGTAGTTGCCATCAAGTCCAAAGGGAGAGATTGTTGGAATTATGATGCATGTGTTGTCCTTGATGGCAACTCCCTTGTAGTAGAACAACTCACTTGTAGCAGAACAACTTACTTGTATATGGTAACTAGATGAATGTACAGGACAGATATCAAAGATGACAAAATGATGGAACACAAAGATATCAGAGGTGACAGGATAATCGAACAAAGGATTGTAGATCAAAATCAAGAAATTGAAGAAAAAGAATATTTTAAGTTGTATACGCGGGTTCAACTATTCCAAGTAGCGTATACAAGTAGGTTCACAGAACAAAAGGAGCGTATACGTATGCACACACTTTCACAAGAGGAAAAGCACGTATGGGATGGAAAATTAAGGTTAATGAATACCAGGGGTCCATACCATGGTATTAGCCCACAATATTGAGAAAAATAACGGTTACTTGATCCTGTCTAAGGATACCACATGTTCTAAGTGTTGTTGTGGTCTGAGTTATTGAAAAAGGCTCTAAGTATATAAGGAGGTGAAGATCAAAGTGTGAATTAGTGCAAGTAATGTGTATCTTATGAAGAGTTAGATCAAAATAAAATATGCATGTTATGGGTTTCTGATATTTTGCTTGACCTGAACTAAGTATGAACCTAAGTGTTTGATGACGGATTAGGATCATAAGACCTGAAATGACTTATCATTATGTGATCTGATAATGGATAGGCTAGATCTAAGTGCTAGAAAATGTTTTGTCCTTTAAATGGTATAACATGGGGTCTATATGAAGTTTGGAATAACTACGAAGTTATAAGTTATTAATTGCAGATCTATACGTTGGTTTGCCTTGGTGAAGACGCGTATACATGCTGGTTCGACAGTTTCAAGTAGCATATGTAGAAGAAAAGCCTGTTATTCAAAGATGATTGATCTATCTGATGAGTGTTGTTGTTTTACTGCTGTCTGTCAATGATGTCTTCATTAGATCTGAAAGTAGAACTGACTATATAAGGAGATTGAGTTTGAATGATTGATTGATTAAGTGAGAAGGGTGATCTTTGTTTATTACTCTGTAATTTAATAGTAGATCTTCAGAATGTCACTCATTGGTACAATATTTTGGTTTAGAGGTTTTATGAGTCGGTATCTTTAGAGGAATACATAGGTTGGGTTAAAGAAAGTAGCATATACATGCAAGTTGGCTTCACGGAAGTAGCGTATACATTCTGACATATGATTTTTGAGGTTGCAATTGGTTATGGTTGTTGACGCAGTGTTCTGGGTTCAGATTTGTGTACTAGTTATAGTGATATGTCTCTTCCAGTTGATTGGTTGAATTTTGATTAAGTGTCGGTTGATTGAGTTTCAGTGATTAATTGATTCAGTTGTGGTTCATTCAGAAAATGATGATTGGGTTTCAATGATTGGGTCCCATATGAAAATTTGATGAAACATGGCCTACATATTGTGTTGTTGTGTACTAGGAGTATCTAGTATGAAAATTTATGAAACGTGGTCCTTGGAGGATGCTGAGGGTTGGAGCCTTCAGTGAGGAAATTAACACTTCTTGCCAGTAGTGGCTGGTAATTAGATCAGGGGGTTGTAGCTCCCTTCTAGTAGAAGCTGGAGAATGAGAGAAGGTTGTAGCCTTTTGCAGGAGGGTTTCTACGTACTGGTGTGAGTTTGCACCAATACAAGATTGTAAAAAACTTATTGTTTATATTAAAAAGAAGAAAAAGGCAACAACAACAAGTGGTTTTTCTCCCGCATTGGGTTTCCACCTTAAATCTTGGTGTTCATGTGTGTTGGTATATTTATTACAACACATGGTTAATGTTTATCTAATGGTTAATAAATTACTAATGCACTAGCTGAAGACAAACATGTGATGAATTAACTGAATTATAATTTCACTGGATATATGCTAATTGGCTGAAGAACAGTTGTGTGCATACACAGGTTCAATTAAGTAAAGTCGCGTATAGAAATCTGAATATGAAATGTAAAAAGTTATTGATTTGTAAATACTGAGTCACTCGCCCCCCCTCCCCCAGTATTTTTCCTAACAATTGGTATCAGAGGGGGTCCTTTGGCAGAAGCTTGATTGCTTGAAGGAGATCTGTGGTAGCAATGGGAAAGAAGCAAAAGAAGAAAGAACCTTCGAAGAAGAAGACATCTCAAAGGAACAATGACAATAGGAGATACAATTGGGTATTAGGTGGAAGTAAGTATTCAGATTCAGAATCACTTCAGATTGAATATGAACAAGCAAAAGAATTATCAGGTACAAATTTTTGGTCTTCTGGTGATACACTTATCTATTTATGCAATATGTATGATAATGAAAGTGATAGTGAAACAACTGAATTTTCTCTTATGGGTGATAGTGAAAGAAATATAGAGGCAGAAGTTAAAAGGCTCACAGACAAAATTAGAGATCAACAAGATCTATTTGACAAAAGGGAGTGTACCTACAAAGAAGAGATTACTAGGTTAAAAACTCAGTTGGAGGAAGGAAACAAAATAAAGAAGAAGTACAAAGAAAAGGAAGATCAAAGTCAAAGACTGCAGGATGAAGTGACATCATTGAGAAATGAAGTGAATGAAAAGGATACAACAACCAAGGAACTTATAGAAAGAACTAGTTACTGTGAAGATTTTGAAGCTATGGTCGTCTCTTTAAAAGAAGATCTTAAAAATTCAAATAAGTAGAAAGAAGAACTACTTCAAGCATTTGAAGAACAAGAAAATGAGGTTCTAAAATTAAGGCAACAAGTGGAATAAGGAAGAAAAGTTGAAGAAGTCATGAAGAAACAATGTCTTGAAAAGGAAGAGCAATATCAGGTTGAGGTAAATATCCTAAAAGGTAAATTAGAAGAAAATGATAATCTTTTACGATTTCAAGATAGTACTAAGATTTTGGATAATATTCTTAGTAGTCAAAGGTCTCCTACCATCAAATATGGTCTTGGTTTTCATGAAACTGTTAAAGGTGAATCTAGATCACAAACTGAAGCAAGGAATTCTAATACAAAGTTTGAAATGCTCAACAAGGAGATAAGAAGTCAACCACATCAACAACCAAGGAAAGAAGTTTTCAAAGAAAATCATTTACTCCTAACTATGGAAGTTTTAATCGATTCTTTCCTCTGATGAATAATGTTGAATGTTTTATATGCCATAATTTTGGACATTTTACAGCTAGATGTAGAAGTAGAATGGCTCAAGCTAATAATTGTCACACAGAAAGATCATCAGCTTCCAGGTACTTTAATGGATATCATTTTTCTTGCAATAAGTTTGGTAAAAAAAGCCATTAATTGCTGTAGAAGGAATATGAAACATATTAGATGTTATTCTTGTAACAAGTTTGGGAATACATCAAAAGAATGCATGGACAAGTCTATGGATCGTTGTAGAAAATATGGTAAGCAATCAAATAAGCAGATTTATATCAGAAAATCTGAAAAAGATGAATCCACCAAGAATCAAGAAAATGAAGATCAGATAAGGTGTAATCTTGCTCTCTGCTCATTCGAAGACAGAGATGCTAGTATATGTGCTCATCACATGACTGGATACGAGAAAATTGGAGTCTCTGATGAAGAACCATCATGGTAATGATATTCTTGGAACTGATGCTTCAACAAAAGTTCTAGGACCAGGTACAGTCAGAATAAAATCAAGGGAAACTGAAAGTATGAAGTTTCAGTGTTCCAATTTTCATACGCAGAGCTTATGAAGACAAGTCACGTATATATGCTAGTTCTAAACTTCACGGTCGCGTATATGTTGGTTTGATGAAAAAGTAGTGGGACAGACTCAGAAAAAGGGTCTGATGTGGTTCAGACAATTATCAATTGTCTTCTCTATTTTGACGGTTGATGATTACAGTCTGTAGATGCTATTTAGAAGTGATTTTGACCCTCATAAGTTGTTGATGACTTGATGCATAACTAGCTGATGATGATGCCTTGATGATTCTTACTGATATTTGCAATGATCGAATCTCATATTGAACAACTGGCACAGGTTCAGGGGGAGAATATGTTATGCCTCTAATAATGCATTGTTGGCATTATGTTTAGAAGTCTTTGGTACATAAAGATGGTGATTATGTTGTTGAAGTATTTAAATGATGCATCATGCTATGCCATAGTAATGGGTTGCCTATGATGAAATCTAAGATGATACGTTGCTTGAGCCACTTAGTTATTTTGATACTGCTGATCAGATTTGTGGATGGCTCTTTTGATGAAGCATATAGTTATGTTGATTACATGGTGTTAATTTTAGGTATGTTCTATGCTTAGAGAAATTTATTTCAATTTTCACAGTTAGCTCCATATCTTTTCCAGATTAGTAATCACATTAGCATTAAAGTAAACTGCAGATAGAACATAAACATAAATCGTAGAAGGCAAGCTAATACAAGAGAACACAAGATGTGGCAGCAGCCAGGGAAAAACCCCACTGTGGGGAAATCCTTGATCAATTCTTCTTATATGTTCTTCAATCATTCAACAGAGAGAGAGAGAGAGATAGTACGTTTACAATAGAAGTCAACACTTTGATTTATCTGGATAAGAGCATAGATCATCTCTAAGAAGATGATACATGAGATCTGTTGAAGACATGTTGCTTCAACTAATTCTTCAAGGTGGCTCCTTCACCTATCATTGTGCTGCATTTCGTCATCATGCTGCACCTCACTGTGCTGCACCATGCTGCACCCATCATCACTATGCTGTATCTCATCATGCTTCATTAATCATGACTGTACCCATCACTGTACTGCATTATGTGCCATTGCTGCACCATGTTGCCATCCTGACCTACGTGTTGGTTGCACCTTGCTTGGTTGTTGTCCCTAGCATGCTTGTTGTCCTTAGCATGCTTGTTGTTGCATGCTAGCTGTAACATTGCATGCTTGGTGTATTTGCTGCTAAGTATCATACAACTATCCCAATGTTAGTTAGTTGTCCCTTGCATGCCGATATCCTTCAGACACAGATTCTCTGGCTGTTTTGATAGTTCTCGGAAGTTTTGGTAGTTCTGGCTGTTCCCGGCAGTTTTGGCAGTTCTGGTTGTTCCTGACAGTTTTGCCAATTCCGACTTTTCCGGCAATTTCGACATTTTCAGCATTTCCGACACTTCTGGCATTTCTGGCTTTTCTGACTTTTCTAGAAGTTCCGGCATTTCTGGCCTTTTCTGCCAGTTCTGGCTTTTCCAGCTTTTCCAGTAGTCCCAACTTTTCCAGCTTTTCCGACAGTTCCGGCTTTTCTGGTAGTTATGATAGTTCCAACTTTTCCAGTAGTTTTGGCTTTCTGCCCTCTGTATCAAGGCAACTTTATTCCTTAAGATCTCTCCTCCTACTAAAACCCAAAGACAAGTAGAGAAAGGAAGAGGTCCAAAGTGTGTTGAAATGACTTGAAGGCCACCTCTATTTATACTAAAACGTTGAGCACATGTGGGGTTTATTTGGTTGCTGGCCGACCTTGACGAATTGTCTTATAACGCAAATAAATTCATAACTCCATGAACACTGAATCGGATGATCTTTAGATCAATCTTACACCTCTTGATGAGAGGGATCCAAGAGAAAAATCAGCTACCATAAATAAGATGACTCACATGGAGTTTGGCTCTAGTTGCCAATTTTAACACTCCCTCTCAACTAGGGAGAACTCCATCTATTGATCCCTATGTCCGACTATACTATCTCTGCCATTAGTGCCCTGCACTACTCTACTCTAATCTGATCTGCTGAGCTCTGCTTTGCTTTGCTGAACCATGAAGAAGAAGAATTGATCGAGAATGTCTCATACTGTTCTCTACTGACCCGAAGTCAGTTTCATCTGAAGAGAGTGTGTCACATCACTCTTACTGACCCGAAGTCAGTTATATTGATCCCAGATCAATATCACAAGAGAGTTTCTCAAACCACTCATATTGATCCCAGATCAATTTCATTGATCCCAAATCAAGGTCACAAGAGAGTGTTTCAAACCACTCATACCGATCCCAGAGAAACCACAACCAAAACCCAAAAAATAAAATCTCTTGAAAACCCTAGAATCTCCTTACCCTATATAAAAGGAACCATAGACAAAATTGCTAGAATTCTCACCAAACATAACATCATGGTTGCCTTCACTCCCCCAAACACCATCAAAAACATGCTTGATTTTGCCAAAGACTTAATAAACCCAAAAAATCACAAAGGAGTATACTCTATTCCCTGTTCATGTGGAAAGGTATATATAGGTGAAACAGGGAGATCCTTGGGCATAAGGTTAAAAGAACACATTAATGATATTGCAAGAAATATGTCAGAAAAATAAAGCCTAGCAGAGAATGCATGTTCTTCCTCACACTATATTTACATGGAATAGGCAAAATTAATTCACAAAGAGGGCTATTATTTAAAAAGAAGGGTGAAAGAGGCCATTGAAATTGAGAAATCTTCCAACAACATGAACAAAGATGATGGGCTAAAACTAAGTAACACATGGAAACCATTATGAAATAAAATAAAAAATAAAAAAAATAAAATTATATATACTAATATATATATATATATATAATATATATAGATATATATAAATATATAATAATATTATATAATATAAATTTAATGAATAATTAACAACATTCAGAAATTAATTAATCCCAAAATTTGAAACCTAATCAATATTACACCTAATTAATTGTCTCTTTTAATAATAAAATTAACTAAGTCCTAAAAAATAAACCACAAACATTAACTTTAAATATGAATATAATTAACAACAACATTTAATATATAATTACAAGGCAATGGAATCTCTCTCAACAAGGAATTTAAATATATATACAACAATGGAATTAAAATAATTAACAAGAAATTTAAATATATATATATAATTAACAGGGCATGATAAGAGTTTAAATCTATCTAATGCTTTATATATTTACAACATCACCAATAAATCCAAAAATTCAATTTAGTTTAAAAAAATAAATAAAAATTATAGTCGTTTGTCTATTATAGCCATTTGTCTAGTCTGGCCTAATATGGTCGTTTCTTTAGTCAAACCTAGCCATTAGAAGATCTGCTCTCCCTATTTAATATGTAGCCATGATCTGATTCTTCAACTTGTCTTGACGATGAACCACACTAGTTGGTTCGAAACACATCGACAAATATATTTTCATGTGATTTACGCTGAAATACTTTTTCTCATAAACTTGATATGGATCACAAAAGCCTCAATTCAACAAATAATAATAATAATAATAATAATAATAATAATTAGTTAATCATTTATAAGCCGACATCAAATATTTCTCTCTATTAACTATTAATAGCTCCATGATTTCATGCTCTCTCTTCTCAAAATGTAGATCACATTGCCTTGATGATGGATGCACTAGGTTAGTCCGAAACGTTGGTTTCAAAAAACTGATCACAGGTTTTTCCACAAATACTAAAAATTTTACGATCATGTCAAATATGTAAACCCACTTGGTTGGGTGGATGAGTCAAATTTGGTGTATACCAACTTGGTTGGGAGATTGATGTATGTATGAATCATTGGTGATAGGAATGTCATATTCACATAGTTGAGTTATAGAGTTATGGTATTCTTTTGGAAAATATTTCTATAGACTCTACATGTGCTCAGGGGGAGCATGGACAATATAGTGCATCTCATCATGTACTAAGGGGGATTTTGATTTTAGAATTCAGCATGTGCCTAGGGGAAGCATGATTAGTGTTCATATTCAACAGTTCATATATGGAAGTCTTCATTGAACTTTGGTCATTCAACCCTTTGCCCTTGATGTCAAAGGTGGTGAGTATCTTGGTGTTTGGAGAGTATCTTGGTATTTGGAGAGTGGTGTTTAGAACATCTTGGTGTTTGTATTGATGTTATTTACAGGCTGTGGTGACCAAACACCAAAGTAGTTGCTATCAAGTCCAAAGGGGGAGATTGTTGGCATTATGATTCATGTGTTGTCCTTGATGGAAACTCACTTGTATATGGTAACTAGATGAATCTACATGACAGATATCAGAGATGACAGAATGATGGAACACAAAGATATCAAAGGTGACAAGATGATTATAGATAAAAATCAAGCAATTGAAGAAAAAGAATGTTTTAAGTTGTATTAAGTTGTATATGTTATCACCTAGATTGACCTTAGGTTGAAGCGAGGCAATTCCAGGGTAACCACAAACCAAGCTTAGCCTTGTAGCTAGCCCTACAAGGCTAGGAGAGGGCTCTATCCTTTAGTATCTCAGTCAAGGTGACTGGATCAGATAGGGATCTTAGGCTAGGTATACTAGCTCGAAAGGTTTTGATTGAATTTGTTGGTGTTTGCTGGATCAGACGGAGCTGGGCAGTTTAGGTCTGGGAAATTAGGTCAGAATGTAGGGTGTTCTATGGGGCAAGGTAGGTATAGGCTTTAGCACTTGAAATTAAGTTAAGTGAGGTATCTAAGACTGTTTAGGAGTTGAGGAGGGCATGTGGCAATCATGGATCCTTCTCAAATAGTAGAAACCATAGAATACTGAATGATATCCCAAGTTAGAGAACTGCAAACAATGGATTCTACTTATCTATCTTGATATCATTCAATTAGAAGCAGTGAAATAGATGATGACATACATAAAATATGTAAACAACTGATAAAAAAATAAGAAACTATGCTAAAACACGATACCACAGTGATCCCATAAAAATAGCTGCAATTCCTATTAATTTCCTTGCCAAACTGCTTACAATGGTGTACAATCAAGCTCAAAGCAACTAAGTGAGTCCAACCCCTAGAAATATAACCTAATAATCCTAACCTTTAGAGGTCAAATTCATGAAAAAATGGGTTGTTTCAACCATTTCCAAACAGAGAACTGAAATATAGGCAGTCAAACAACTTGCCTCTAAAAAAGGGGAAACTGCTTCATTTACCTCAAAACCACCTCTAACTAATAAATCTACCCTATAACAATATTTTACCATTACATTTACATTCCATGCCATAAATCACATCAGTGAAATCATCCATGAGGAGAGAGAAAACAAATTTACAGTCAAAACAGGCGAAATTTTGATTTTCTGGGCAAACTGGTCAAAAGCGCAACGTCACTGGTTAAAAGTGTAGCGCCACTTTCCACCTGATTTTGGAGGTCTTCCCCTTAGCACAATTGAGCCCATGATAGCTCATTGGAAAGGTATTCAAGTCTAGTTTCTATAACACCTAGAATTGTTGCATTTTGAGGTCATTTGTCCCCTCAAAACGTGAATCTCCCAAGACTGCTTCTGTGTGTCCAAAAAGAGGCAGAGAGGTCATTTTTAGTAGTTTTTGGACCTTTTGGTGGACCAGATCTGCTCCAAAACTTTTGAAAATTTCCAATATGTATGTCCTCATCATGATAAATCCAAAAATGCCAACCTTTTCTCCATCTGATGCCCCAGGAAAAAGCGCAGCGCCGGTGGCATTGCGCTTCTTGGCAAATTTCCTGTGTTAAAAATTTCAAAATTGCAAAAATGCAAAAAATCTTCAAAACTTGTCCAAATTTGACATGGTAAACCACCATCTACCTATTAGTTGGCTCATCAAGCAAGTCATTTAGTCATTCCGTTTAGGAGAAAAATTGATTTTACTAAGGTCACTCCAGAGGTGCATTAACTCTCCTGAGGCAAATGATGTTTTCAACATTTCTCCAAAACCATGAAACCTGTGTAAGAATTGAAAGAGGTCATTATTTCTGGGCCATTGATGGACAAAAATCTCTCTCACTTTTGTCAAATTCATCTTTTCTTGCTCAGAAACATAGTTTGAAGAAAAATTGTCCCTTATGTGTGGTGAATGGCTTGTTCCTTCGAATGACTTCTCGAAAAATGATGGAGACCTGATGTTTGATGATATGAAATGGCCTCATACCTTTTGATATCCCTTATGCCTCCTCTGCTCAGATATCTCTAGTCCCATAGCCAACCCTAGCTCAGTGGGAGAGGAACTGAGGGTTTTAGTGCTTGTTTCTCTTTTGCTTTTGCATGTGAATTGATTCTCATGATGACTTGATTTTTGCAGTGGCAGGTGCTTGGCAACATCATCAAATGCTTAGGAGCAGTTGGGAACCAATATTACATATGGAAACATAAAATTACATAAGAAATGAATATAAAAACAAAATACTCCGTTTTCACCTCAAAACAAGTTTTGAGGTGAGAACTACATTAGGCTTTCAATATGATAAATTATGGCTTTACCAATCATTATTGGCCTCCTCATGTCCTTGCTGATCATTATTGGCATGTAATTATTGGATTTGACCATGGTGGGACCCTAAAACCTAATGAGACCAAAGCCTAAGACCTAATGAAATGAATTGCAAAGTGAACATGAGCCATGACTAAAATATATGAAAGAGGATCAACAAGTACATATCATGAGGGAAAAATTTGAAGAAAACCCTACCATCAGTGAATCCATGACCTAATGGAATGCAAACTCATAAGTATGGGACTCCTACTATGAAATGAAAAAGAGAAGATTTTGATCACTGATGGCAGTGTGAAGACACTGACACTAACATTGGCTCCAATGGGGATGGTAGCTCCGTGGAGGTGCCAAGAACACCGTAGACCTAGTAGCCTTATCCATTGCGCATGGAGTCAAAAACTCAAACTAAAATGCATGACTGAAAACTAACGACTTGACGACACAAACTGACTTTTACTCAACTAAAAACTGACTCGATAGTAAAATGCAACTGATAAACTGGAAAATATGCTTAAAGTGGAGCTTATTCAATAAACCTACTCTAACTGTTCCATTCATCACCTGATCAGGTGAAATGAAACAACCAATGCAACCAAGTAAGCATGCTGGCTACTATTTGAATTCTCCACAAGTGCTTTCTTATAAACAACAAGAGAGAACCATTGAAAGGAAACTCCCATGAAAACTTGTAAAAAAATCCGTTGAATAATATGGATTCTCTATCTGACTCCAAAAATACTACATAAGGATCCTGAAATTCATGTGCACTGGGACTTATCCCATCCAATGGATTACTTTGGTTCACCTCATACCATGAATGCAAATTTTCATCTGAGATTTGCGATGAGACTCCTACTGAAAATGACAAAGCAATCGACTGCCGGATCAAGTTTGTATCAATACTTGTTTCAAGCTCATAGTTAGCTAATGGAGAAGGACTTTGACTGCAGACATCATTCAACACATTAGCTGTTGGATCGTGAAAAACTTGAAAATGCTGTTGCAACTCATTTTCTATTGTTTCCAATGAGATTGCATGATTTTTGACAGGCTGCTCATTTGAAGATATATTATGCAAATTTCCCTTCAAAAACTGAAATGATTCAAAACAGAATGGTACGGAATCATCTTGCATCATTTGATCATATGTTCCGGCTTCCAAGTCTTCATCTGCAAC
>APFE030759624.1:2814-56931 GCA_000404065.3 Pinus taeda | reverse complement strand
GGTCCTTTGGTAGAAGCTTGATCGCTTGAAGGAGATCTATTGTAGCAATGGGAAAGAAGAAAAAGCAGAAAGCACCTTCGAAGAAGAAGACATCTCAAAGGAATAGTGATAGCAGGAGAGAAAATTGGCTATTAGGTGGAAGTAAGTATTAAGATTCAGAACCACTTCAGATTGAAGATGAACAAGCAAAAGTATTATTAGTTACAAATTTTTGGTCTTCTGGTGATACATTTTTCTGTTCATGCAATATTGATAATAATGAAAGTGATAGTGAAAAAACTGAATTTTCTCTTATGGGTGAAAGTGAAAGAACTATATAGGCAGAAGTTAAAAGGATTTAGAGATCAACAAGATCTATTTGACAAAAGGGAGTGTACATACAAAGAAGAGATTACTAGGTTAAAAACTTAGTTGGAGGAAGGAAACAAAATAAAGAAGAAGTACAAAGAAAAGGAAGATCAAAGTCAAAGACTGCAGGATGAAGTGACATCATTGAGAAATGAAGTGAATGAAAAGGATACAATAACCAAGGAACTTACAGAAAGAACTAGTTACTGTGAAGGTTTTGAAGCTATGGTCGTCTCTTTAAAAGAAGATCTTAAAAATTCAAATAAGTAGAATGAAGAACTACTTCAAGCATTTGAAGAACAAGAAAATGAGGTTCTCAAATTAAGGCAACAAGTGGAAGAAGGAAGAAAAGTTGAAGAAGTCATGAAGAAACAATATCTTGAAAAGGAAGAGCAATATCAAGTTGAGGTAAATATCCTAAAAGGTAAATTAGAAGAAAATGATAATCTTTTACGATTCAAGATAGTACTAAGATTTTGGATAATATTCTTAGTAGTCAAAGGTCTCCTACCATCAAATATGGTCTTGGTTTTCGTGAAATTGTTAAAGGTGAATCTAGATCACAAACTGAAGCAAGGAATTCTAATGCAAAATCTGAAATGCTCAACAAGGAGATAAGAAGTCAACTGCATCAACAACCAAGGAAAGAAAGTTTTCAAAGAAAATCATTTACTCCTAACTATGGAAGTTTTAATCGATTCTTTCCTTTGATGAATAATGTTGAATTTTTTATATGTCATAATTTTTGACATGTTTCAGCCATATGCAGAAGTAGAATGCTTCAAGCTAATAATCGTCACACAGAAAGATCATCATCTTTCAGGTACTTTAAGGGATATTGTTTTTCTTGCAATATGTTGGATCACAAATCCATTAATTTTTATAGAAGGAATATGAAACATATTAGATGTTATGCTTGTAACAAGTTTTGACATATAGCAAAAGAATGCATGGACAAGTCTATGGAGCGTCGTAGGCAATATGGTAAGCAATCAAATAAGCAGATTTATATCAGAAAATCTGAAAAAGATGAATCCACCAAGAATCAATAAAATGAAGATCAGATAAGGTGTAATATTTCTCTCTGTTAATTCGAAGACAGAGATGATAGTAGATGTGCTCATCACATGACTGGAGACAAGAGAAAATTGCAGTCTTTGATGAAGAACCATCATGGTAATTATATTCTTGGAATTGATGCTTCAACAAAAGTTCTAGGATCAGGTATAGTTAGAACATAATCAGGGGAAACTGAAAGTATGAAGTTTCAGTGTTCCAATTTTTAGACGTAGAGCTTATGAAGACAAGTCATATATATACGCTAGTTCTAAACTACATAGTTGTGTATATGTGGGTTTGATGAAAAAGTAGTGGGACAAATTCAGAAAAAGGGTCTGATGTGGTTCATACAATTATCAATTGTCTTCTATGTTTTAATGGTTGATGATTACAGTTTGTGGATGCTATTTAGAAGTGATTTTGACCCTCATAAGTTGTTGATGACTTGATGCATAACTAGTTGATGATGATGCCTTGATGATTCTTACTGATATTTGCAATGATCAGATCTCACAGTGAACCACTGACACAAGTTCAAGGGGAGAATATGTTATGTCGCTAATAATGCATTGTTGGCATTATGTTTAGAATTCTTTGGTACATAACGATGGTGATTATGTTGTTGAAGTATTTAAATGATGCATCATGCTATGTTGCGGTCATGGGTTGCCTATGATGAAATCTAAGATGAGACATTGCTTGAGCCACTTAGTTGTTTTGATACTGCTGATCAGATTTGTGGATGACTCTTTTGATGAAGCATATAGTTATGTTGCTTACATGGTGATATTCATAAGTTCAAGGATAAGAATAAAGTTTGAGCTCACATCTTCATTATTTGATGATGTTAAGTATGCTGCTATCATCATGCCTTCAAAGATGCATACATTTCATATGGTGCAGTTATGGATGAGGATTCCTATAGTTCTTGGATCTCACATGGTATATTGGTTGAGGATTACTGATCTTGAAGATATCAAGAAAGTTTGACTGTGAGGTCATGATTTTATTTTCTCATTGATGAGAAGCTAGATACATATTGCTATCTCTATGATGGATACACATTATGCTAGTTACATGGATGATCATGTTAGGTCCCTATGCTACTAGTGTAACCCCTTATTGTTATTAGTACAAACTCCTTATTATATTTTTGTTCCCATGTAGTCCCTATATTGTTATTATTGTGCCCCATAGAAGCCCACTATTGTTATTATTGTTCCCTTACATTATTATTGTTATATCAACTTTGATTATATTATGACCCCTTAGACTCTTATATATAGAAAGGAGGTCTTGTCATTTTCATCATCCAAGAATTATTTATTAGTATAATGTAAAGGAGGTTTCCCCCTCGAAGAGGCTGATTTTTAAGGCATTGGTCTTTCTTTTCTATTTTTTTGCGAGCTGGTTTCATAACACTTGGTATCAGGACTTTGGATTCTAGGGTTTCGTTTCTCCAAACAGGTCATCATGGCATTTTCTCTATAACATTTTTTATGCGACGTTTCAAAATCTACAAACAAAACCCATTTGAGCTAAAATTTCTCTGAACTTCGGGTCTAAATTTCATATCTTGTCTCGCTATATTTTCGGAGATATGATTTGAGGAAGTTAGGGTTTTTGCAGGATCTCGAATTATATCTCAAACAAGTGACCTGGGGAAAATCGTCATAACTTTTGTTCTAAGAATCAGATTGAAATTTCATAAGAAGTTTAAAAAATAGGATGGCTTGTAGTTTTATGTATATCAGTTTCAGCTACTAAGGTCGAAACAGTGACACATGGAACTTCGTACAATTTTACTCTACCGAATCAGTCTATAATCAGGTCACTGTGGGTGATTTGGCATAACTATTCCATGGAGAATCTAATTGCGATCAGAATTGCGGGGTTAGAAAGAGGACTCAGAGGGCTATCATAGACCAAAATTTTAGAACTTAAGGATCCGAATTTATAGAGTTACAGTCGTTTCAAGGTCGATCTCCTCAAAACAAGAAAAAACAATATGAGGAAGTTTGATGGCTAGGATCCGGTAAATTGGATACTACATATGGAGCAATATTTTGATCTACATGAGGTGCAATTGTTACAAAAGGTACATATTGCATCTTTATATTTAGAACCGAATCAATTTTTATGGTATGAAGGGCTTTGTTCTCATAAACCACTTGTCATGTGGTCAATTTTCACAGAGGAAGTTATAGAACATTATGAGGATACAAAGAAAAACACCTTCTTTAGCCATTTGATAAATCTCAAACAAAAGGGTTCAATGGCAGAGCACATTGGGGACTTTCAAAAATTTAATATAAGGGTAAATGATATTCTAGAGAAGCAAATGATTGATGTCTTCATAGGGACTGTAAAGGATAACATTCAACATGAGGTTCATCTTTGGGAACCTGATTCATTGGAGAAGACATTTAGGTTGGCAAGAAAAATTGAAAGTGGAATTAAGGAAACAAGGAATCCCACCACTCACAACTATAAATATGGATCTGTTTATTCTCCTAGCCTTCCACGGCCTACAAGGTTTACACCACAACATTTGGAAGAAAAAAGAGAAAAAGAGCTTTGTTACATTTGTGATACAAAAATACACTAAAGGTCATAAGTGTGGTGAGAAGAAATTATTTTACATAGATTGTGAAGAGGAGGAAGAAAAGGATCAAGAAACATCAAAAGAAGAGGATATACACTAGGAACGAACCCTAGAGAAAGAAGAAATGAATCTGACCATATCTTGTAAAGCATTGACAAGAATTACCACTCCTCAAACTCTCAAGATAGAAGGACATATCAAGAAGAAAAAGGTTCAAGAAGTGAAAGGTCACATCGAGAAAGGAGAAATGAATCCGACCATATCTTGTAATGCATTGGACGGAATTACCACTCGTCAAACTATCAAAATAAAATGACATATCAAGAAGAAAAACGTAATAGTGTTGATTTATTTGGGCAGTACCCATAATTTTATTCATTATAAGATAGCTAAGCAATTGAATTTCTTCCTATATTCAACACCAGAGTGTCAAGTGATGGTTGCAAGTGGAGGAACCATAAATTTCTCTGGAAAGTTCCATAATATCAAGCTATCCATGGGAGAATATGTATTGAATAGTGCAATGCTTTCCATTCCAATGGGTGGTATTCATGTTGTACTAGGAGTCCAATGGCTAAAATCCTTGGGTACAATAGCTTTTAATTTTCAAGAAATTTTCATGAAAGTTTCTTTGGAAGGAAAGGAAGTTGAATTAAGGGGTATCAAAGGGGAACTGGGAAAGATAATCATCTCTAACAGAATGAAAAAGCTTCTAAAGAAAGATAAACGAGGCATAATTGCACAATTATGTTCGCTAGAGGTTCCCACATCGAAATCATCTATTTCTCTAGATCTTCAAAGGCCTTGCACAATCATTCCAAGGTATTTGAGACTCCCAAAGGCCTCCCACCTATTTGTGATCATGATAATTCTATTCATTTGATTCCAGGAAGTGTTCATCCAAACATCAGGCCTTACAAATATCCCAATGCCCAAAAGAGTGAAATTGAACATATGGTTGTAGAAATGCTAGAGGCTGGTATAATTCAACCTAGTCAAAGTTCTTTCTTTGCTCCAGTAGTATTGATGCACAAGAAGGATGGGTCATGGTGCATGTGTCCGGATTATAGAGAGCTCAATAAACTGACTATTAAAGATAAATTTCCCATTCCTATCATTGATGAATTATTGGATGAATTGCATGGATTAATTTACTTCACCAAGTTGGATCTTTGTTTAGGATATCATCAAATAAGAATGAATATTGAAGACATTCCAAAAATAACATTATTGAAGAAATATGCATTTTCATGGACTCTAGAAGCAACGAAGGCCTTTGAGCATCTTAAAGAGGCAATGTGCCAAGCATCGGTCTTAGCTATGCTAGACTTCATAAAAACCTTTATTGTGGAATATGATGCATCAAGAAATGGAATTGTTGATGTTTTAACACAAGAATAAAGACCCATTTCTTTCGAAAGTTGTTCAATCAAAGGAAAGTATTTACACAAGGCTATTTATGAGAAGGAAATGTTGGAAAGACTACATGCACTTAAGAAATGGTGACTTTACATAATGTGAAGATTCCAGTTCAAACAATATTTCCAGAACTTGTTGAGGAAAGAAAAACCATATTGGAACCTAGAGCAGCCACAGAGGCAAGAACCCGACAGCTATGAAATCAATCAATTTCAGAGTGTCTCATCAAGTAGAAGAACTTACCCGCCAAAGATTCCACACAGGAGGACAAGAATTTTATACAAAAGCATCAATAACTACTCAAGCATTGAGGACAACACTCTTTGAAGGAGAGGAGCATGTTAGGTCCCTATACTACTAGTGTAACCCCTTATTGTTATTAGTACAACCCCTTATTATATTGTTGTTCCCATGTAGTCCCCATATTGTTATTATTGTGCCCCATAGAAGCCCAGTATTGTTATTATTATGCCCTTACATTATTATTGTTATGTCGACTTTGATTGTATTATGACCCCTTAGACTCCTATATATAAAAAGGAGGTCCCATCATTTGTATCATCCAAGAATTGTTCATTTGTGTAATGTAAAGGGGGTTCCCCCCTCGAAGAGGCTAATTTCTAAGGCGTTGATCTATCTTTTCTATCTTTTTGTGAGGTAGGTTCATAATAGATTACTTAAGTTGCATATCGGTAAATATTTTTGGTTGGCCAAGAGAATGGTGTTATTGTAGGTCTCATGAAGACATGGCTATTTGAAGACATGGATATTTGGAGGCACGACTTACTTAGTCACATAATGATCATGACATATTACTTCATGATGATAGATTTGATACTCACATATGTTTGTTATCATGATTGATGCTTATCAAATGTGTTATATTAGAAAACTCTCTAGTGAAGATACATTGTTGATATATTGAGGGTTGTTATGGAAAAATCATGCAGTTCTTGGTACAATGATGATGGTATAGTCATGGATGATGACTATGGTGTTTTCACATACATATGATATGTTGTGAATGGTTTTTTGTTACTACTTGGAGATATGACATATGCTTAGTTGATTCATGGAAGGCTATGATGAGGCTTTTCTTCTAAGGAAACAAAGAAAGTTGATCTTGATAATATCAAGAGGATAAGTTGATATCTATATGCGACATACTTTGTCACAGGTTGATGGTATTAAAGGTACATTGTCTTATCTTGCAAACTGATGATGGACATATACAAGTTGTTGTTCTGGATGCTGCTAACAAATGCTTATGGTGCAGATCATATATGGTGTATGATAGTTGCTGATAATTATCATGGTCTTGTTTGATCTTTGGTATTATTATAAATGTCATGTATATCATTTGATGTAAAGGTCATGTAAAGACCTATGATGTAATAATTTTCATATTCGGTCATGTATGGACTTTTAAGATCATGTCAAATATGTAAACCCACTTGGTTGGGTGGATGAGTCAAATTTGGTGTATACCCACTTTGTTGGGAGATTGATGTATGCATGAGTCATTGGTGATAGGAAATTCATACTCACATAGTTGAGTTATAGAGTCATGTTATTCTTTTGGAAAATATTTCTGCAAACTCTACATTTGCTTAGGGGGAGCATGGATAGTATAGTGCATCTTAGCATGTACTAAGGGGGAGTTTGATTTTAGAATTCAACATGTGCCTAGGGGGATCATGATCAGTGTTCATATTCAGTAGTTCAGATATGGAAGTCTTCATTTAACATTGGCTTGTCAACTCTTTTTCCCTTGATGTCAAAGTGGGAGAGTAGCTTGGTTTTTGGAGAGTAGCTTGGTGTTTGGAGAGTGGTGTTTAGAACATCTTGGTGTTTGTATTGATGTTATTGACAGATTGTGGTGACTAAACACCAAAGTAGTTGCCATCAAGTCCAAAGGGGGAGATTGTTGGCATAAACTATACATATAACAACACATAAAATTTAGCTAATTTCATACTACCTGTAGCTAATTATTATGCAACCTACTGTAAATATAAACATAACCAAAATAATCTCTACTTCTATCAAATTTTCAAAACTTTTAGGCATTCACAATTTAATTTTCATTTATGAATTTTTAATGAAAGAATAGAATTTAAAAATGTTCTTCCAACTTCATTAGATTTACACATAGATAAAGCTCCAGGGTACCAACTTGAACAATATGCTTTGTAAATTAGTAGTTGAGTACTTGGTTCCTCCCAACCTTGATACTACAGTACCCCCCACGAGCATAAAATTTTTGCAATTTCTTATTGTCTTTTTCACACTTGCTTCTCTTTAGTCATTCCTTTTTTTTTTTCCTTTCCAGAATGAGACAAAGCAAACATACAATTTTTCTTTTATGAATTACCCATCTACCACTCTTTTGGTGAGTAGTAACTAACTCCACCTCACCAACAAGTGGCAAATACTCACTATGTTATTAATGAGCTTCTGTTTCCCTCTCCTAAAATACAACATCATGTCTTTTAGGGAAACAATTAATTGGTCAATTCCATAATTTCTCAATAAATCTAATCATCTAGATTATATGCCTAAGATTTATTGATGGGTAATCAATATTCACTAAAAAAATTTGTAGCCCCCTCTTATTTAGTGATTTGTACTAAAAAATGTTTTTACATATTTCTTTATTTATAAAACAAAACATCATAATTACAAATTTACAATCAATCATTATCTGTAATAAATTACTGATAATTAAATTCTTCAAATGTGTTTTTGTCTAAAACATCCCAAAAAGGAAACATTTATATGCACAATTAATTACATAAAAATATCAAGCCAGGGGATATCACATCCTCCTTCACTTGAACTTGACACTATCCCAGTGTTTGATCACAGTTTTTCTGAAACACTTCCCATCTTGTTAAAATAGAAAAGGACGTGCTTCTTTAAAAACATCCTCCAACTCCCAAGTTACTTCTTATGGACTGAAATGTTTCCATTGAATCTTCAATTGTGTTATGTCTCTATTCCAGATCGTGACTACCCTTTGGTCTAGAATACATAGTGGTTCTTCTAGGAACTCTCCCTCTGGTTCCATCTGTACAACATTCCAATCAATTATATGAGCTAGATCATGCACATACTTATTCAATAAAGACATATGAAATACATTGCAAACCTTTATGTTTGCTCTAAGGACAATTTTGGCAACTGGTCTTGTACCAAATATGGTTTTGGAGTAGGAGTATGGGTGGTAAAAACAGGAAACAATCATGTAGAGGGTCACTCATACAAGCTCAATTTCCAATGTACCAATAACATAGTAGAGTGTGAAGCCCTTATATTAGGATTGCAGTATTTTAAAATATTAGGTGCTAAGAGAATCTTCATTCAAGGGGATGCTGAATTAATTATAAAACAAATTAAAGGAGAATATTCAACGAAAAACCCTAGAATGAGAGCATACATAAATGTTGTGCTCGATTTTCTAGAGAGTTTTCTTGAATATGACCTTTATGCAATTCCTAGAAAACAAAATATCATTCCAAACAGCTTGGCTTTTTCAGCCAGCTTTTGTAAAAAACCTCACCCTAACCGAGAATATACAGTGGAAGTGAAACATCGACCAGCTGTACCAGATAATATGAACTATTGACAGGTGTTTGGCAGTGATAAACAAATTGCAATTTTTCTGCAATCTAAAGATGAATTTCAAGATGATAGTATTGATTTGGAATTTGAATTAGAAAAGTAGTAAGAAAACTCAGATGTAAATACAACCATAGATAAAGTTGTAAATAAATTAGAATTACTTGAAATAGATCCAGAAAAGGAAGAATTTAAAATGCTTAAGTTGAAATATAATGTTTTACCTAGAGGCCTAGTTCCACTTGAAGAATCATTTGATTTCAATGATGCGACTAAGAGGCCTAATATTGAGCCCACGGAAGCAGCAGAAGAACACTGTAACATAGTTAGTGAAAAAGATCCCAAAATCATAAAACAGTCTAAATCACTCCCTACTTTTGAAAAATAAAAATACATTGCTTTATTCAAGGAGTTCAGTGATGTTTTTGCCTGGAGCTATGAAGATCTTAAAACATATGATACACAGGTTATACAACATAAAATTCCAATTAAAGAGGACCAGAAACCATTTAAATAAAAACTTCGAAGAATAAATCCAATTATGATGCCTTTAATTGAGAAGGAAATTAAGAGAATGTATGACTCTAAAATCATAATTCCTCTTAGGTACTCTAAATGGGTTTCCAATATTGTGCCAACTAGGAAGAAAACAGGTGAAATTAGATTGAGCATAGATTTTAGGAACCTTAATAAAGTCTCCTTAAAGGACAACTACAATTTACCAAAAATAAATCATATTCTACAGAAGGTAGTTGGGTCTTCTAGGATTTCTTTGCTAGATGGTTTCTCAGGTTATAATCAGGTTTTAGTTCACTCTAATGATCAAGATAAAACAACCTTTACTACTCCATGGGGTACCTTCATGTATGTGAAGATGCCTTTTGGGTTAACGAATGCTGGAGCCACGTTTCAAAGAGCAATGGATATTTCTTTTGTTGATGAAATTGACAGGTTTATAGTGATCTATCTAGATGACATCACTGTTATTCTAAAACTGATCAATAAAATATGTTACATCTGAGAAGAGTATTTGAGAAATGTTGAAGGTTTGGGATTTCACTAAACCCTAAGAAAACATTGTTTGGCCTTGAAGTGGGAAAAATTCTTGGTCATATCATAGCTAAGGAAGGTATTAAAATTGATTTCAAAATGATTGAAGCTATTTTGAAAATCAATCATCCTAGAAACATTAAAGAACTTCAATCATTTATTGGTAGAATAAAATTCCTAAGAAGGTTTATTCTAACCTTGCAAAACTTCTCAGAAACATAATAAACATGCTAAAAAGAGATTCATAAATAAGATGGAACATTGAAGCTAGGAAATCATTTGATCAAGTTAACAAAGCATTGAAAAAAGCACCAGTCCTTATCAATCCATATTTTACTAAGGATTTTATAATATTTTCATTTGCTTCTGAACACACTATTGTAGCTGTCCTCTTGCAGAAAAATGATGAGGGATTCAAACAATCCATTGCTTTCTTTAGCAAGGATTTAAGGGACGCTGCACTCAAATATAATATAATGGAAAAATAAGCCTTTGCATTGATAAAAGTGATTAAACATTTCAGAGTGTATATTCTCCGTTCTAACATAATTGCTTATGTGCCAAACACTGTAGTTAAGGATATTTTAACACAAAATGGACCAGATGGAAAGAGAGGCAAATGGATTGCCATTATTCTTGAGTATGACATGGAAATCAAGGCAACTAAGCTTATCAAAGGATAAGGATTAGCCAAATTGATGGCTGAATCAAACTTTGATGCATTGGATATCAACTTTGTAGCTGCATTAGATGATCAAGAGGAACATGCAACTCCATAATTAGATGAGGCTTTTATGATCTCACCCTGGTATGCAGACCTCATTTTTGTTTTATTAAATTTAAATGCTCCTCTTGGTTTAACTAAGAAAAATGCTATATTTCTAAAGTTAAAAGTAGTAAAGTTTTGCATCATAGCTAATGATTTATATTGGAAAGATGCTGGTGGTATTCTACTAAAGTGTCCGTTGAAAGATGATGCAGAAAGAACAATGCAGGAATTCCATGAAGGAGATTGTGGTGGCCATCTATACTAGAAAATCACTGCTAATAAGATCCTTAGAGTTGGTTTTTTCTGGCCTACACTTTTCCTAGATGTTCATAAGAAGGTAACTTCTTGCCATAAATGCCAAATATTTGAGGGGAAAATAAAGTTATTGCCTCTACATTTGAAGCCCATATATGTTGGAAGTCATTTCCAACAATCGGGATTGGATTTCATTGGAGAGATCCATCCACAATCCTCTGCCCAACATAAATGGATCCTCACCGCTACTGACTACTTCACCAAATTGATTGAGGCCACACCTTCCACACTAGCCACGAATGTTGTTATCATCAAGTTCTAAGAAACCAATTTCCTATCGAGATTTGGCTGTCTAAACAAACTCATTACAGATAATGCTGTAGCTTTCAGATCTAAGAAAATGATAGATTTCTACAACAAATACCATATTACTTTGGGACATTCAACTGCTTAATACCCACAGGGTAATGGTTGGCTAAATCTTCAAATAAAAGTCTAGTAAACATGACTAAGAAGCTGTTAGAAGAGAACAAAAAGTTATGGCACAACAAGTTGATAAATGCACTTTGGGCTGATAGGCTCACAACAAAGAAATCAATTGGCATGTCACCATACCAACTGGTTTATGGAATGGATGCTATTTTTCCATCCTCTTTGGGAGTTCCAGTCATGAAGATAATTCAAGAATTGCAGGTTGAGCCAAATGACATCTAAAGGAGAATTGATCAGACAATCCAATTGCAGCAATCCAGGGAAGAAGTCTATAATAAGGCTCAAATCATCCAAGAGAATAGCAAATTTTTTTTTGATAGAAGAACTAAAGTAGATGATTTCACTTTGGGTGATAGAGTTCTAAATTGAGATTCCAAAAGAGAGGACAAAGGAAATCATGGAAAATTGGACAATATATGGACAGGGCCTTATGTCATTTGTGCTTTCAGAGGGCACAATGCATTTTTTCTCAAACATCTAGATGGGACAAAAATGCTTGGTGAACCTATGAATGGGAGAATGCTGAAGCACTATTTCTTTGAGCAATAGAAATTTTATAACATTAATCATTTTAAATATGATTGCCTTTATTATTTTGATTGGGTGACCTATTAACAGAAGTTGAAGCCTGCAGAGAAGGCCCTAATATTCCATTTATATGTTACCATAAGTGCTACAACAAAGGAAATTAGGTGTGGTTATTGCTGAAATAGAACACTCAAGGCTACTGATCAAAATTTCTTGGCACCTCACAGGGAGAGTGTTGATGAGTGCCAGTATTGTAGCAATGATGCTGCAACTCCTGGGCTACTAGCTTTACTTTATCAACCTAAGGTTCATACAAACTTGGAGGTGATAGTGTTGTATACACAAGTAAAAGTGATGGTTCTGCCAGTTGTCATTGTTTAGCTAGTGAGAGACCACTGGGGTTCCAAGCCAGACTTCTATGGAGTCAAAAGAAGCTTGATTCTTTGATGGAAGAAAGGTAAATCTACTCTAAGAGAGAGTTACTCTACTACAATAATGGAGAAGGTCGACATGTAATGCTAAATAAAACCATTTCCTAATTAACCGCTAAGAAGCTATGCTTGACAGAAATACTAAATCAACATGAAAAAAATGCTACTATCTAAGTTATAGAAGTAAGAAGCATCAAACATCACTAATGTGCAAGTAAAGAGGTTGAACTAAATCTGTTTTTGCTTTTTTTTGTCTTTTTATGGAAACTAATTACTTTTGTTGATATGGCAGGTGAATTAAGGATGTTTGAGGATGGCTGGAAGGGTTATGAGATGGTTAGATGGTGTGGAGGACCCCTAGGAGGATTTTGGTGACTTCCTAGAGGTTTTCCTTAAGTTCAGCCTCAAAATAGGCCATTTCAAGAAAACCTATAGGATGTACTAGAAACCCATAGGATCCCCTGTAAACCTACAGGATACAATTAAGAGCAAAATGTGAGGTGTTGGAGGTGATGGAAGGCATAAGAAAGGTGTGTAATGGGTGGAATGGAGTGGGAGTAGGTCTAGGATCACTTAAAAGTAAACATCCAAGATAGTAGATGGCTGGATTTGCTCAATGTGCTTGGAAGAATTTCTATGAAAAATGATGAAAAACTAGTGAAGGTGATGGTGAAAACAAGGGATGGCTAAGGTGGATGGAGTGGAAGGTGGCTACTGGCTATGAAGTCTTAGTATCCTCCTAAAGCACCTGCTCTTCATAAAACATGTATATCTTCCAAAAAGCTATGCAAACAAGAAACCTTTTCATAAACTAGAAAAGCATAATTAATGAATTAACCACCTACACTATGCATGAGGAAAGTTGCTGAAAGGAATGAAAGCATGGGTGAGATTTACTGTAGAAATGGAGATGAAAAATATGACAATGGAAATCTACCTTGCAAAACTAACCAAATACTAATTTAGAGACAAAAAACTCCAAAGCTCATAAAAAAACTAGAAATCTGTGTTTTTGGGGCTGCTTAAGGGTCCCTTCCTCAAGTCATGATCCTAGAGGGAGGAAGTGAGGTTGAGACACTTGATGAAAGCTTATGGTGATCCTTTTTTCCTGTTAACCTGCTACTAAAGTAAGGCAAAAATGGTAAACTAATCAACAACCAATCTAATCTACACTACTTGTAATGGAAATACATCTAAAAATCAAATTAACAATGAAGCTATGAAACTACACTAAACATACATATACAAGAAAGAGGAGCCTTGGCTGCTAGGGTTGGGCCCTAACTGAAGAGCTTCAGCCCTCTGAGCTAACTCAGTGTTGGCTCAAAACGAAACTCATTCTTATTACCAAAAAAACAAATTACATCAATAGAATTTTCACAAGTATTGCAACTCGAAAATAGCTTAGATTTTTACAATAAAAATATGAATCCTACTGAGGTCCTAGGCCCCTCTACTTGTACAAATGAAGTCCCCAACGATTCCTTAAAATTAGTGAGGCTCGACACCCAAACTCTAGATAAATGTGTGCTTTCTCTCTCACTTGCTTGATTGCCTTCTAATCCTCATGATTTGGCTATTTGCACTCTGAGATGATGTGATGAATGGAGGAATATTCAAATGGAGGAGTAGTAAATGAGGAGGATTTACCTCCTACAATCCCTCTCCCTTGTCCCATTCGAGTTTTGACCTTAGTCTTTGCCAAAATTCCTTGATTTTCTCCTTTAATCCTGCATTCAATGAATATTAGTCCACTAAGCATAATATCCAACTCTAACTCACCTCATAAACAAAATATAATAAAAAACATGTAATGAGTTATGAGAAAAGTTGGTTTGACTAAGCAAGGAGGTGAATTAAGGCCCATATAATTACCTGATGATGAGGATCATCATCACCCCCTACTGAGTGTTGCTCATCCTCTGAGCAACTTAATCAATATCCATATCCTTCATGGCTCTAGTGGCCTCTTTGACATCCCATGCCTCTGCTATGGTCTCCTCCTATTGTTCATAGAAGCCTGCTTTCTTTTCTACCTCCTCCCACTGGCTCTTTTCTTCTTCTTCCTTTCTCCCTTCTAGCATCCCTAAGAGTAGTGGTGGACTGAGTTTTAGGCCAATCCAATTGACTTTCAACCATTGCATAGATTGCTTATACATGGGTTTCCTATTTAGTGCCTCTCTCAACTTTTGAGGAGAGTGATAATCTCTTATCTTTAAGTTGTATGGAAATGTGTTCCATCTCCTCATGCAAGCATGTATGTTATCATCTCCTAACAACTTGAGCATGTCCTCAAAATGTGAAATTCCTTGCTCTTGGGCAACAAGATATCTAGGTGCAAGTTGAGGATCATTTGCCTTCAAATCATGGGTATTGATGAGGGCCATGGGGTTTGATTGTTCAACTCTAATCACAAGAGGTTCAATTTGCTCTCTTGCCAATATCCTTTTCATCTCCGCAACCCTTGACTCCTCATGGTTCATCCATGATGCCAAAGCCATCAATTGTAAATCTCCTAGCTTGGCATTAGGGTCTCATACATTCAAGTCTGTTAGGGCCATGTTGTGCAAATAAAACTCAGCCATCTTGGCCCTATCTTCTAGTGTGCTATGATCACAAATATCAATGAACCCCTTGTAGTCCTGAAATGGCATGGTGCCTCTCTATGCTAGGGTCTTAATCTGGAACTAAAACCACTATTCTTTGAGGTATAGGGCATAGGATTTAGCTTGAATCCTACACTGGATTGCTTCCAAGGAGAGACTGGCCATACATGCTAATTGATTCTCTCTTTCTTGCAGCTGTTCTCTCAACCATGTATTTTCTATCTCTAGTTGATTTCTCATTATGGCCTCTCCATCTCTCAAGCCACTTAGCTCTCTTCCCATCTCCTTGAGTTTCTCCTCCATGTGCCCAATGTATTCCACTGCCTTTGATTTGGCGATCTGCATCCATCGATGAGTTCTAGCCCTCTCCTTCTCAAGCTCGAAGAATAGTGGGATAGAAAATTTTTGAGGTATGACCCTGCCTCCTTCAATAAACCTGTAGTGGGAGTCTAGGTTAGGTTGGGGATTGGGTTATTTTGTCTCTGGGTTCTTTTCTTTAGTTTCTTGTTGCTCCCCTACCTCCCTTTCCAATTTCTGTGCCTCCTATAGGTTCAACAGAGTTTCCTATAGAATTGCTTCTTCTTCTTGTAGATTTTGCTGTGTATCCTATAGGATGTCCTTTCCCTTGGAGGAGGTTGATCTAGTAGTAGGCCTTCTTACATAGGTGATAGGAGACTTAGGGGAAGGAATTTTCTCCTTTTGTGTAGGGGATTCTTCAATAAAAATAGGAATTTTGGCTGATGTTTGGGGTTTCCCCTATCTTATTCTTATGATTTTTCTTGTCGTGAAATATAAGGGGGTCTACCTCTGTATTTTGACTTTTTTCTTGATGGGGGTGCTAAGAGCAGTGAGGAAAGTTGTTGTCTCTCTCTCAGTGGGTTCTGGAGACACCCTAGGTGACTCATCCTTGTTTTCTGTCCCCTCTTTTCCATTTCCTTCTTCACCTATGTCCTTTCTATTTTCTTCCTCTTGTAGATCTTCAACATCTTTATTAGTTTCCTCCTTAACATCCTCCTCTGTTTCTTCATCATCCTCCTTCTCTTTCCCCTCTTCTTATTCTTCTTCTGTTTCATCTCCTTCTTCATCCATCTCATCCTCATCTCCTTCTGTTTCTTCCTCTTCCTGATTTATTTCTTCTTCCTCTACTTCAGTCTTTTCCTCTTCCTCTTCATTGACAGTAGGACTAACATCATATGTGAGAGCTTTGATGTCATCCTCTACTGGCATGTCTCTGAAAACTTACCATGTTATAGGAATTCTGAGGTTTTGGATGGCATCTTCTATAAGGATCCTAATTAACCCATGGTGAGCTAACTATTGGGAATTTCCCTCCTATACTTTGATGCTTGAGTCTATTAGTTATTGCAACAGGAAGTATGGTATGCTGAGCCTTTGGTGAGGGGATGTTTCTGCTCCAAATCTCAATTCTTCAAGAAGCCTAAAATGATAACCATAAATCACACTATACCTATCCTCACATGAAATGTATTTGATCAGTTGGTAGCTTACCTCATTCCATGGATATGGCAGACTTTCCATCCTTACTCCATTTTTGTCCTCAGTGGGTTCCTCACCTTCTAAAAAGAATTTCCTTTTGGCAACTTGACTATCTCCTTTGTCTTGTTTCCTCCATGGCATTCCCAGGGGAAGTGTAGTGACTCTGCTAATGAGCTCAGGGGTGAGTTCTATGGAGAGGTCTCTTATCACAACAGTGGCATGGATTTTGGTGAGTGGAATGAGGGAGAGAGCAAATTCTCAGGCCACCTCATCATCATACCCTCTGAATTTTTTGAAAAACCCCATCCAATTATGTCTTGTGAAGATTTCAAGCACTTGGGGGTGTTATTGGAATCTCACAGTTTTAATGGGCTCCCTCCTATTAAACCCTCTTGTCATCTTGTTGGTGAAGTTTGAGGAGATGAGAGGGTTGAGACAATTTTCAAATGTAGAACCAAAACTGAAATGATTGCGTGTGTAATTCCCTTACACAGCTGCTAAATTCACTAAAAATTAGAGGATTTTTGGTTTAATTACTTGTAAAGAGGGATGTAATTACAAAGCCTACCTCTTCATATTGTTTTCAGTGTCCAACTCTCGTGTTTTCCCCTCTGAAACGCCTCTCGGCCAATTGTGTAGATAGTCTCTGTGTATCCTGTAGGAATTCCTGTGCATGATCCTATAGGAATTCCTATGCAATCCTATAGGAATTCCTGTGCAGTAAAACGATGGAGTTTTGCTTCCACTAGGTTGCCTGGGTATGAGAGCGACCTGTGAGAGTGAGCTTCGAGGAACGATGATTATTTCCTCCTATGGTTATTCGGGGTGAGGTGGTGTGCTGGCAGCAAAGGTACGTTTCCATTTTTGGATAGTTGGTCCCCACTACCACCTCATCATTCCCCACTCCCCATAATCAGCTCCCACCTTATGCATCTATAGTTTTAACCACTTTTGGCCTTCTCCCTCTCTGTCTTTATGTTGACTGCTGCCACTTGTGAGAGGACACCTTGTTGTGTATGTGTTGATTGAACGAAGTTGGCCAAGTTAACTAACCACCTTTTCGCTTATAAACCAACTTACTCATAGCCCTTACATTTTTTTGACTACATGATGCATGTGAGAAAGCGAGCGAGATACTTACTTGTCATGCCAATGCTTTTATACAGTTGTCGAAGACTAGAGGTGCTATTGCGTGTATTGGCTGCATGCTATTCTTTTTCTCCTCTTGCTGTTTCCTAATGACTCCTTTGTTTGTGTAGGTACTTGTGGTTGAAGATGGTGGTGGTGGTGCTGCTTTGGAGCTCCTGGATCATCATGCTGGAGGATTGCTACTATTATGATTGGTATTCTGTGGGATAAGCTACTACAATATTTCCTACAGGATGTTTTATAGTTGCTTCTCCCTCAGAACTCTTAATCATACTTTTTGTTGGGGTTGTGAGGATGGTGACATGGATGGAGAGAAAGAATAGGAGTGTGGAGAACAAGGAATACTCAGGTGATTCTCCCTATTCCTCCTTGTTTCCCTTCTTTTCTAAGACTAAAAAGAATACTCTTGAAACTGATTTTGTTTTTAATGGTGAGTGCAGGGGTGATGATGGTGGAAAAGGTATGGTGATTGAATGATGAAGGGGGTGCATTTTATTGGCATAGCACGTTATTCATTTGCCTTAGGACTGCCTCCTATAGGATTTCTGGGTCACTATAATTCCTACAGGATCATCCGGTACGTTTTAAGGGGATCTTGTAGAAAACATAGTCCATTTGTAAACTGAAGCAACAGAGTGGAAAAAATGACAAAAATGGTGGAGGAATGAATTGTAATGAGTGGAAAAATAAAGATGTGAGTGATAGGGGTCTCTTTGTGATCCTCCTTTGGTCCTTGACCATCCTTCTTGCTGACCTGCAAATAGAAATTTCATGATTTTATTTTTATTTTTATTTTTTACAACTAGGATGCCTCTGAGAGGTTTTGACCCTAGTCGTTTGCCCTAGGCACCTCAAGAAAGATTTTCACCCAGGGATCTTTCTTATTCCTTTTTTTTTCTCTTTTTTTTTTTTTTTGTTTGTTTTGACACCACTAGGATGCCTCAAGAGGTTTTCAACCCAATGATGGGACTTAGGCGCCTCATGGAGGTTTTCACCTGAGTCCTTGTTTTTCTTTTTTCCTTTTCTTAGTGATTTAATGATGGAGGAGCTAGAACTTGATCCACTATCTTCACTGTTTTATTGATATCATTAATGAAATCTTGTTTTGATAAAGGTCCCTTGTAAATTTTCAATCCGTGTCCATTAACAAGCAAAGGGATGGCCTTTTCATGCATGGTTCTAATCTACATTGAACCATTATCATGGCATCTTTCTACAACATAAGGTCCTAGTCATCTTGTCCTTAACTTACCCTTGAAGTCTTTATACCTAGAATCCTATAGCAACGCCCAATCGCCTTCTTGAAATTTCTTCTCCTTGATGTTTTTATCATGCCATGTCTTCCTCTGAAGTTGAACTACCTTTGTATGTAGGAGGGTTTGCATTCTGAATTCATCAAAACCATTCAACTGGAGCAATCTTTCTTTTTGTGCAATGTTGAGATCTAGATCTACTTGGGCTGCCATCCTTAATGTGTTATACTCAAATTCAATGGAAAGCAAGGCCCTTTTCCCATATACTAGCTCATAGGGTGTGAATCCAGTGGTGGTCTTCCATGTGGCATTATAGGCCTAGGTGGCCTCAACTAGTCTATCTGCCCAATCCTTCTTGCTGCTACTTACCACTTTGGTCAAGATTCCTTCCAACGCTCTGTTGGTCACCTCCACTTGCCCATTAGCTTGCGGATGATAGGGAGTGGAGGTTCTATGCTTGATCTTGTGCTGGTTGAGCAAGTCTTCGATCATGTTAGAGGTAAACTAGCTGCCTTGGTCTGTGAACAGCTCTCTAGGGTACCCAAATTTGTAGAATACATTCTCCCTTAGGAACTCAACCACCTTCTCCTTTGTTGTTTCCTTAATTTCCTTGGTTTCAACCCACTTAGTCAAATAATCAGTGCACACAATGATGTATTGTTTTTTCTTGGAAGGAGGGTCAATAGACCTAATAAAGTCCATGCCCCACTTGTCAAATAGCTCGAAAGTCACTTGAGGCTGCAGAGGCATTTCATCTCTTGGAGTAGGCCTTCCCATCCTTTGGCACTAATCACACTGACTAGTATATCTTTTTACATCCTGATGAAGAGTGGGCCAATAATAGCCTACTTGTAACACTTTAAATGTTGTCCTCTTTGCTGCAAAGTGACCTCCACAAGGCCCATCATGATAGGTCAAAAGGATGTCAAAGACTTCCTCCTCCCTGACACACCTTCTCAAGACTTGATCTGGGCCAAGTTTGAAGAGATTCCCCCCAATCCAAGTGAAGGGGGCACTTTTCCTTACTATCTTTCTCTTTTCTTATGAGGACAAGTTTGGTGGGAACTGTGCTGATACCAAATAGTTTGCTATATCAACAAACCATGGAGAGAGAACTGAAATAGAAAATAAGTGCTCGTCCACTAACTGGTCATCAACCATTCCTTCTTCACCTGCAGGCAAATTTACTCTAGGAAAAAAGTCTACAACAACATTTTCCTTACCAGGCTTATCAACAATAGTTAGATCAAATTACTGTAATAAAAGTAACCATCTTATAATCCAAGCATCCACATCTGGTTTGTTCATTAAATATTTGATTGTAGCATGGTCAGTATGCACAAATGTTTGATAGCATGTAATATAATGCCTAAATTTTTTCAATGAATGCACTGTTAGCTCTGCTATATTATTCAACTGTTGAGACTCAAAAGGCAGCTTCGCTGTGTGTTTTGTGCTAGAAAGAGGCCCGCATCAGTTTATTTCCTCAATTCCCTTTCATTTTCCTTATTCTCCCTTAACCCCTTCAGCTCTGTTTTTCTCCCTAAACCCTGTGTAAGCCCCTCTTCTGTCAAGCCCCTCAGCGCTAAGGCTTTACCCATATAACCGCGCCTACGCAAACGAGTGCTATACGATAATCCGATGCTTTCCCATCACATCAATCACATAAAACAGGTGCATTTTTTTTCCAACCGTCTGATCGCCCATCGCCTGATCCAACGGTAACTGCTCGTCCCGCTGCCAAAACCTACACGAGCATTAACTCGTAGGTAAATTAGTTTGCCACCCATCACATCCTCCACGTGTTGCCCTCCTATTGTGATCATGCGGGTTTGTATGTTTTCCACCCAACTCTCGTAGGTGGTGCGGGGAAAGCCACTTACTACCATCCTACCTGTTCCCGCTCGTTAACCCCCACATACTCCTGACTCCCGATCACCATTGGATCTGCCCATATGAGATCCAACGACCCTCATCTATCCTACTCTCACGTCTCCCGATGGCCATTGCTAATCAATCTCTATCGTCTATCTTTCCGATCCAACGGTTGATATCTATTATCCGCCCGCTCATACACCCGCCATGAAGTCTTCGCCACCTTTGACTAAGCCATTCTTCCAAAGGAAAATAGCGGCCAGCTACCTGTAATCGGCACAGTTATCCTTCAACAACTGCATTCAAGAACATTATGGCCAAAGAACAAGAAGGACGTTCCTCGAGCAGATCACAACATTTATTAGTTATGGATCATTCTTTCATAGGACATTCATTTGATCAGGAAGTACAACAGAGTATCAGAAAAGATCAATTTTGTCCATTAAAGCAGCATATTGTAGCAGAAGCCCATTTTAGATAGTTAATGTGGTTGGTGGTCCATTATGACCCCTCCACGCATAGAATAACAGAGCATTTATGTAAGTAACCTCTATATATACCCACAAAACAGATGTAATCAAGGTTGATGGTTTTGGTTTTGATGTAAGGTTCAACTTCTGGAGATTGTAACTACTGTGATACTTGCAGCGTCTGGTCTTCATTTTCAGCTAATACAAGCTTCTTGTGCTGTTAATTACTCACTTTCCACTTCTTCCCTGTTCTAGGCTGTGCCTGTTATACATTTTTCATGTGCTCTTGATATTTGACATTTGAGGGGTTGCCATCCCACCTCTGTGTTAGAATCTTGTAGGTATTATTAAATGTGTTATGTAGGTTTCTTTTAATTAGTGCCAGAGAGCTGTCATCCTATCTGTGCATTAGGAAATAGATTTGCAGACCTCTTACTAGTTGCAGCCGGCTATCACAGGGTCCTGTGCATCTGCTGGTGTGGTCAATATTCTTCATGCTCACTAATTCCTTAAACTGTGAGTAATTGGTGGTCTAAAGCCTTGTAGTCTGGGGGTGTTCACCCATGTTTGGAGTTAAGCATAGTAGAAGTGGTTATCTGGCTTGAATATGCATCATTCCTTCAATTCATCCATTTCCAACATTTTGTTGAGTTTGTAATGTTCCCAAGCATCTTCGAGATACAACCTAGGAGAGTTTCTTGGGGTGATAACATTAATTGGCGCCATTTCCAGGGAGAGGAGATTGAAGCTCAGCTTCCCTGGGAGACGACATAGTTCCAGATTTTGATGATAGACAAAGTCTGGGCACATTTCTAGTTGTAATCATCTATCTGACGACTCCACTGGAGGAAGACCAACCTTTGGCAACTCCACATTGCAGTTTTGGCTTAGTTTGTGAGACATACTCGAAGAAATCCTTGGAAATCACCAGCTGAACTAGTGCCTGACCCTGAGAAGATTGTTAAGCAGAAGAAAAATTCACATAAAGGAGCATTAGGATCAGGTAAGCCTAAGAAATCTTATGTATCTCTGTAAGAGGAGGCTATAGTAGAGAATGTGTCATTTGAAGATATAGAGCCTAGTGTTGCTAGTGAAAAATTTCCCGCAGAGATTCATACATCTCCTTGTCCATTTAGTTCCCATTCGGATCTCAGTCCAAAGAAAGCCTCCCATACCATCCATCACATTCCCTTGTCTCTGCCATCCATTTCATTGTTTCCCACTATTCAATATACCAGTAGCATTCCACATACTCCAGTCATGGCAAGGCATCAAGCACCTACAAAGATGGAAAGAATTATAGCTGCTAAGTATGGACCCTTGGTTTTGCCTGCTCCTTTGAATCCCATGCTTGCAGGAGAGTACCAAAAATACATGCCCAAGTTCACTGGTACAGATGGGGTAATAGCTCAAGAACACCTTGAATCTTTTTATAGTTATGCTGATAACTTGGACATTAGTGAAAATGATGTGTGGATGAGATTTTATGACCAGAGCCTTGATGGAGAGGCCAGAAAGTGGTTCAGGGAATTGGCCCCTAGATCTATTACTGACATTGAAGCCTTAGATGATGCGGTTTTTAAGCACTGGGGAGATAAAAAAGACTTGCTATATTACCATACTGAGTTTGGTAACCTGAAGAGAGAAAACGGGGAATCTTTGCTTGATTTTAATAAAAGATTTAATAGGATGTATAGTAAAATATTAGCTGAGGTAAAGCCAACTCCCACCTTTGCCAAACTCGCTTATGCCAATGCTTTTGACTCAGATTTCTGCTTGTTGCTAAGAGAAAGAAGATGTGCCACTCTGGCTGATATGCAAGATGCAGCTCTAGAAGTAGAATCTAATATTATGGCTGCAAAAAAGCTTAAGAGTCTTGCTGATAGAAGAAGGCAGAGAAGTGAGGCTTCTTCTTCCTCTGCTTCATCTTCAGAGCCTAAATTAGACAAAATGACTAGAATGATAGAGTCATTGGCTATTGAGATATCTAAGCTGAAGATTGAGCAGAACTCAGGGAAGTCAAGGCAGCAGAACGCATTTGCTCCCAGAAATTCAAATCCATTCAGAAGAGAAAATGAGCAGTTACAAATAATATAGAGGGGTAAAGAACCAAATGAAGAACACAAAGTTAAAGCTCATTTTCAAAATGTAGTCATAGAGGAGGAACATATTGAAGATGAGGATGAAATACATTGTATGGAAGATAAAGGCAGTGTTGCCTTCTTGCCATTGGATGAATATGAAGAAGCATTACTCCAGGACCAAACCAGTCAAAGGTGGGACAAAGAAGCTGTTCTGCAAACTGGTGAATAGCAAAGATATAATTTGAGGTCAAATGCAAGCCATGTCAAGGAGAATCTTGCCTAAAAAGCTGTTGTCCAAACAGAGTCATAGAATACCAGACAGAAGAAACCAGCAGCTGATCCAGTCATCCTCAAAGCTCCAGTTCAAGAGGTAAGAGGTCCTGATAAGTCCCCTTCCCCTTTCAATCTTGAAGCAGAAGTTCAGAAATTGAAAATATATATGCCTCTATTAGAGCTTGTAAAGAGTGAAATGTTTAGAAAGCCTATCCTTGAAGCCCTTGAGCTAAAAACCACACAAACCTCCACTGATTCTGTCAATTTTCAAGATGATAGACCTATAGTTGTGCTAAGCCCAATGACCAAACCTGCTGATGATAATTCTCCATCTTTTTATGTCTCCTTGACCATTCATGACAAAATCCTTCACAATTGCCTACTAGACACAGGGGCTAGCCACAATTTGATGCCAAAAGCTGTCATGGAAGAGTTAGGCCTTGATATCACGAGACCATACCATGATATATTTTCATTTGATTCAAGGAAAGTGAGATGCCTAGGACTGATTAAAGTCCTAGCCTTTACCCTAACTCAACTGCCCATGAAGAGCATGGTGATGGACATTGTAGTAGCAGATGTCCCTCCTAAGTTTGGCATGCTGCTGTCCAAAGGATGGATTAAGAGACTAGGTGGAACATTATAGAATGATTTATCTTATGCTACTATCCTAGTCTTTGGAGGAGAAAGCAGGAGATTATACAGAGAAGCACAACTGGCATACATCATTAGTGATGAAAAGAATCCTTCAAATCATCCTATTTATGCAGTGGACACTGATTTTGGAGCTTGTATTCTCCAAATAAAAGAATCTCAGAAGGCCTCAATGCAGCTCAGGAAACAAATAGTTCAGGTTGAGGAAGAGCAAGGAAGTCATGTTTGGGAGATGTTCTTTGATGGAGCATGTTCCAGGGAGACTGCAGGAGCAGGGGTGGTGCTGGTATCTCCACAACAAGAAAGTACACAACTGTCTTTTAATCTAGCCTTCCAAATCACAAACAATATAGCAGAGTATGAGGCTCTAATATTGGGTCTAAATGTAGCAAAAGATAGAGGAATCAAGAACATAAAGGTGTTTGGAGATGCTGATCTAATCATTCAGTAGGTAAGTAAAACATTTCAAGCAAAGCAACCAAGGCTGAAAGCATACAGAGATGAGGTATGGAGACTCAAGGACTCTTTTGATATTTTTTGTATCTCATACATCCCTAGAGTCAAAAATCAACTTGCTGATTCCCTTGTTGTGTCTGCTAGTCTATTTATCCCTCCCGTGCCTCCTAGACTATTTTATGAAGTCCAAATGAAGTATAGATCATCCTTGCCCGATAATGTCCACCATTGGAAAGTTTTTGAAGATGATGATGAAGTGATAGGTTCTTGCAAGTCATTGATGAATTCTTTGAAATGCAAATTGACCAAGAGAATGAAGCCTTGGAAGAAAATCCCCAAGAACAACTTAGAAATAAATTCGGCAAAGATAACATTGTCCAACTGCCCAACAATCATATTCCTAAGGGTATAATTCCTCTAGAAAGACTGTTTGACCAAAATGATGTGCCTTACGAGGCTGCCCAAAAAGAAGACCAATCTGCAGTCTGTAAGCATGATATAGGGAGTCTAGGTCAACCTAGATACATAAATCTGTCCACTCATCTGTCTGCTGACCAAAGTTCTGAATACTGCAATATAATGAAGCAATTTTCTGATGTCTTTGCCTGGGAGTATGGTGACCTAAAAACATATGATAAGGAAATCATCCAGCATAAAATCTCTTTAGAGAAAGACACCATCCCTTTCAAGCAGAAGCCGAGATGATGAATCCTATGCTCCTCCCTCTAATTGAAAAAGAAATAAAAAAGTTGCTAGCTGCCAAAATCATAGTTCCCCTCAGATATTCAAAATGGGTAGCCAATCTAGTAGCGGTGAGGAAGAAAAGTGGAGAAATCAGACTTTGTGTTGATTTCAGAAACTTAAACAAATGCTCCAAGAAAGACAACTACCCTTTACCTAAGATGGAGCATTTATTGCAAAAGGTCTCAGGAGCCAAAGTGATGTCTTTCATAGATGGATTTTCAGGCTTTAATCAGATTGCTGTACATCCAGATGACCAAGAGAAGACTGCATTCACTACTCCTTGGGGCACTTTTATGTATGCCAAGATGCCTTTTGGATTGATGAATGTTCGAGCCACCTTTCAGAGAGCTATGGATATAGCATTTATGGGAGAGAAGGATAAATTTGTCTGCGTCTACCCTGATGATATAACAGTATACTCCAGCAGCCATCATGATCATTTGCGGCATTTGAAGAAAGTGTTTTTGAAGTGCGAGGGGTTTGGGATTTCAGTCAATCCTAAAAAATCACAGTTCGCTTTAGAAGAAGGCAAGCTGTTAGGACATATTGTGTTCGTTGCAGGTGTCCAAATTGACCCAAAAAGAGTCAAGGCCATACAGACTTTGTCTGTCTTGAGATCAAAGAAGGTTATCTAGTCCTTTCTGGGCAAAATAAACTTTGTGAGGAGGTTTATACCAAATTTTGCAGAACTAGTGAAGCATATTACCTCCATGTTGAAGAAGGGGTTAGAGATCAAATGGACTGAAGCAGCAAGAAAATAATTTGATTCCATTAAGAAAGCTATTATGGAGGCTCCCAATTTAATTAGTCTTGATTATAGCAGGGAGTTCCATATATTTTCTTTTGCCTCTAATGACACCCTTGTAGTTGTTTTATTGCAAGCATATGAGGAAGGCTCAGAGCATCCAGTGGCATTTTTCAGCAAGACATTAAGGGATGCTGAGCTGAGGTATTATATTATTGAAAAATAGGCATATGCTCTTATCAAATCATTGAAATCTCTCAGAGTTTATATTCTGCATTCCAAGATAATTGCATATGTACCATCTGTTGCAATAAAAGATGTCTTAACACAACCTGATGCTGATGGAAGAAAGGCTAAATGGATAGCAAAGTTGATTGAATTTAATATAGAACTAAAGCCCACCAAACTTGTCAGAGGTCAGGGTCTTGCCAGACTATTAGCTGAAGAAAATTGCAGAACATCGGACATGAATCTCATGAGCACAAGTGCAAAGAATGGTCAAACAGAAGAAGAGGAAGTAGCTGAACCAGAGAGAAAGCAGTCAGTGGTAGAAAATCTAGTTACTTGTGATTGGTATGCTGCAATTGTTAAATTCTTGCTGAAGCTAGAAATATCTCCAAGCTTTACTCAAAGTCAAGCTAGAACTATTAAGCTTAGAGCAACTAAATATTGCATTAATGAAAATCTGCTCTATTGGAGGGACCCCTATGGGATTCTTTTGAGGTGTCTAGACAAAGAACAATCAATAGAAGTCATGCAGCAATTTCATTCCAGCATGTGTGGAGGACACCATTATTGGAAGACTACAGCTCACAAAATCCTCAGAGCTAGATATTACTGGCCCTCTTTATTTTATGATGTATTTTCATTTGTTAAATCTTATGACAGGTGCTAAAGATTTGAAGGGAAATAGCAGTTGAAGTCCTTTCCCTTAAAACCAATACATGAAAAAGGACCTTTTCAACAGTGGGGCTTGGATTTCATTGGAGAAATCAATCCACATTCCAGTGGCCAACACAGATGGATATTAGTAGCCATTGATTATTTCATTAAGTGGATTGAAGTAATCCCTACCAGGAAGGCTGATTATAATGTGGTCATGAAGTTTTTGACAGAGCATATCATTACCAGGTTTGGATGTCCACATAAATTAATCACAGACAATGTAGTAGCCTTCAGAGCAAAAGAATTGGCGGATATGTGCAATTCAATGGGCATTAAACTGGTTCATTACACCTCCTATTATCCCCAAGGAAATGGTCTAGCAGAATCTTCAAACAAGAGTTTAATAAGGATAACTAAGAAGCTATTGGAGGACAACAAAAAGAATTGGGATTATAAGCTCAAATATGCACTTTGTGCTGATAGAGTGACCATTAAGAGATCCATAGGGAATTCTCCATTCAAGCTGGTGTATGGCACAGAGGTAGTATTTCTAATACAACTTACTCTCCTTGTGGCAAAGTTTCTGCAATCAAAGCTGAATGAGGAAGAAGACATGGCAAAAAGGATCACAGATTTAGCAGAGGTACATCAAATTAGAGAACAGCTGGTTGAAAAGTCTGCAGCACATCAGAAAAAGATCAAGGAAGCTTTTGACAGGAGGAAAAGAATGGATGATTTTCAAGTTGGAGACTTGGTTCTGAGGTGGGATGCATTAAAGGAAAGGAAAGTCAATCATGGGAAGTTTGATGCTTTCTGGATAGGGCCTTTTATCATTTCTCAGATTCGAGGGAATAACACCTTCCTACTGCAAAGTATGGGGGGAGAAGCAATTTTTGATGGCCCAGTTAATGGGAGATTTTTGAAATTTTATGTGATCTAAGGTCTTTTGGCCTTAAACTTGTAAATATTATGTTTTATCAGTTTTAATGTAGGATCAGTCAGACTCCATGCCCAATGGAACTCTAGGAAGCTTGTTAATTTGTTTTTCATTAGGAAGGCATTGATCTGCAGGTTCTTGAGACCTCACAAGGAGGATCTCATCCCCAGAAGGAGCCAGTGTTAGCTCTGCTGTATTATTCAACTATTGAGGCTCAAAAGGTAGCTTGGCCGTGTGTTTTGCGTTGGAAAGAGGCCCGCATTAGTTCGTTTCCTCAATTCCCTTTCATTTTCCTTATTCTCCCTTAACCCCTTCAGCTTTGTTTTTCTCCCTAAACCCTATGTAAGCCCCTCTTCTGTCTATCCCCTTAGCGCTAAGGCTTTACCCATATAACCACGCTTACGCAAATGAGTGCTATACGACAATCTGACGCTTTCCCATCACATCAGTCACATAAAACAGGTGCATTTTTTTTCCAGCCATCTGATCGCCCATCGTCCGATCCAACGGCAATCACTCATCCCGCTACTGAAACCTACATGTGCATTAACCCACGGGGAAAGCAGTTTGCCGCCTGTCACATCCTCCACGTGTCACCCTCCTATTGTGATCGCGCGGGTTTGTATGTTTGCCACCCACCTCCCATAGGCAGTGAGGGGAAAACCACTTACTACCATCCCACCTGTTCTTGCTCGTTAACCCCCGTGTACTCCCGACCCGTGATCACCATTGGATCTGCCCAAATGAGATCCAACAGCCCTGATTTATCCCGCTCTCACGTCTCCCGATGGCCACTGCTAATCAATCTCTTCCATCTATCTTTTCGATCCAACGGTTGATATCTATTATCCACTCGCTCGTACACTCGCCATGAAGTCTTTGCCACCTTTGACTGAGCCATTCTTCCAAAGGACAATGGCGGCTAGCTACCTGTACCCGGTGCAGTTATTCTTCAACAACTACATTCAAGAACATTATGGTCGAAGAACAAGAAGGACGCTCCTCGAGTAGATCAAAACATTTATCAGTTATGGATCATTCTTTCATAGGACATTCATTTGATCAAGAAGTACAACAGAGTATCAGAAAAGATCAATTTTTTCCATTAAAGCAGCAGATTGTAGCAGAAGCCCATTTTAGATAGTTAATGTGGTTGGTGGTCCATTATGACCCCTCCACGAATAGAATAGTAGAGCATTTTTGTAATCAACCTCCATATATACCCACAAAACATATGTAATAAAGGTTGATGGTTTTGGTTTTGATTTAAGGTTCAACTTCTAGAGACTGTAACTACTGTGATACTTGCAACGTTTGGTCTTCATTTTCAGCTAATACAAGCTTCTTGTGCTGTTAATTACTCACTTTTCACTTCTTCCTTGTTCTAGGTTGTGCCTGTTATACATTTTTCATGTGCTCTTGATATTTAACATTTGAGGGGCTATCATCCCACCTTTGTGTTAGAATCTTGTAGGTATTATTAAATGTGTTATGCAGGTTTCTTTTACTTAGTGCCAGAGAGCTATCATCCTATCTGTGCATTAGGAAATAGATTTGCAGACCTCTTACTAGTTGTAGCCGACCATCACAGGGTCCTGTGCATCTGTTGGTGTGGTCAGTATTCTTCATGCTCACTAATTTCTTAAATTGTGAGTAATTGGTGGTCGAAAGCCTTGTAGTCTGGGGGTGTTCACCCATGTTTGGAGTTAAGCATAGTAGAAGTGGTTATCTGGCTTGAATATGCATCATTCCTTCCATTCATCCATTTCCAACATTTTGTTGAGTTTGTAATGTTCCCGAGCATCTCCGAGATACAACCTAGGAGAGTTTCTTGGGGTGATAACATGCACAACAACCAGGAATTCCTTTGTGGTCACTGTGTAATTTATTTCAAGCTTCGAGAGATTCTTACTAATACAATAGATAGTATAAGGCAAATTTTCATCTATCTGACCTAGGGCTGCTCCTATGGATTTTTGTGAGGCATCATCATGAATATGAAAGGGGAGGGCCCAATTTGGGCCTCAGAGAATTGGTGTAGTGCTTAACTTGCCCTTTAGGATGTCTAAGGCCTCTTGACAGTTTTTTGACCATATAAACTTAGAGTCCTTGGCCAACAAACCAAATAAAGGAGAAGTAAAGTTGCTGAAGTCCTTTATGAACCATCGGTAGTACCTAGCTAACCCTAGGAAACTTCTGACATCTCTTCTTTTGAGGAGGTGGGACCCTTTGGATGATAGCTATTTTGTTTGGGTCCACCTAAAGTCCTTGCTGAGATACTGAATGACCTAGCACGGTCCTTGCAGTCATTAAGAATTCACATTTTTCGGGACTGAGAGACAAGTTCATTTCAATTAATTTATGTAGTACTTTGCCTAGGTTAGATAGAGCTTATTGAAAATCACAGCCATAAGGTGTAAAATCATCCATATAAATTTCCACTGCATCATGGACTAATTTAGGGAAAACACTCAAGACCTCTCTTTGGAAAGTGGAAGGAGCATTGCATAGGCCAAAAGAAAGGACCCCATAGGCAAAAGTACCCCAAGGACAAGTGAAGGTGGTTTTATCCTGGTCTTTCGAGCTGCTCTAGATTTGGTTGTACCCACTAAATCCATCTACGATAGAGAAAAACCTTTTCCTTGCCAGGCCATCTAGCAATTGGTCAATGAAGGGTAGAGGGAAATGGTCCTTCTTTGTGGCTTTGTTAAACTCCTTGTAATTGACACAAATTCTCCACTTACCATTTTTGTTTGGAACAAACACCAAAGGAGAGACCCACTCATTGTTGGAGATAGGGTAAATGAATCCTGCATCTAACAATTTTTGCAGTTCTTCTTTGACTATATCTTTAAGAGCTGGATTCATCCTCCTTTGGGTTGCCAGATTGGCTTGCAACCTTCTTTGATGTATATGTGGTGAGTACACACTGAGGGGGTGTACTCCTTTCATTTCTTTGTAACTCCAAGCGAAGGCTTTTATATTTTCCTTTAGCATGCTGCATAACTTCTCTTCTTGGAGAGAAAAAAGAGATGGATTGATTTTCAAGGTTCTCTCTGGGCTGAATTCTATGGTTTTGACATGGAGTGGGTTGGAATCGGTCAATCATAAGTCAATTGGATGGTTTTTTGGGTTCCCTTTAATGGTTCTTCTAAGGGAAATGAACTGCAAGTTGGACTTTGGAGTAGGTGTTCAATCAAGTCATTCTCATCCTATTGTACTCCTGCCATGGTTGTTTCTAAAGTATAAATTTGGGCAGAATAAACTTCATCTTCTTCCTCCTCCTCCAACCATAAAGGTAAATCATGCTCTAGAGAAGGTTGAGCAGGAGGGAATGGGACTAACTGCTTGGACATATGCCCATTCTTGATGGTCATATTCCTAGCTCTACAGCTAATGTAAGCATCGGCAGTGGCCAACCATGGTCTCCCAAGGATGAGAAGGTAACCAGTAAGCTTAGCCTTAGGCTAGAAAACTAGGAAATCTATAGGGTACTCCCAAGAGTCAATGGAGACCATCACATCCTCCATAATCCCCTCAAGGGTTACTGTGGAATGGTCTGCAAGTTGCAGAATTGTTGTGGTCTTCCTCAATGAACCTTGGAGGTTGAGCTTTAGCATGGTGTCCTTGGTCATCACATTAATGGCAGCCCCAAGATCGATCAATGTGTGTGGGACAATGGTGCCATTGATGTGCACATCTACTATAGGGATTCTAAGGTCCAAATATTTTGGACAGATTACCTGCCCCAACATTAAGTCAGACAGCTGCCCAATGACATTAATGGTAGGGGCATCCCTTCTTCGCCTCCCTTGGATGCTTGAAGAACTTCTCCTTAATCAACTTATTTTAAATAGGAACATCTTATATCGCTTGGGGAAGTGGAACATTTACACATATATTTTTCAATTCTCCCAAAAGTTCAGTCTCTTCTAGGGTAGGCTAGAGTGGTTGGGATAATCTCTTAGGAAAGGGTGGATTCACTTTAAGATTGCTTTCCTCTCTTTCTTCCTCAACCTCCATAGGTGGAGGTGGAGGTTGGTTATCCGGGAGAACTCTCCCCGATCTCAGGTTAATCTCCTGGATTTCCACAACATAAGCTAGATATGATGTCTCTCCACTATATACTTTCTGAGCCCGCCTGTTGTTCAGGTTCGAATTTGGCTGGGTAGGCATCTCGGGTTGCTTGGGTGGAGCAGAGTGTAGGAGCTATGGTTGGGCAAGTGGTGGAAGCAATACAGCTGCAACATTGTTTTATTGGGGCCTCCACCCCTGGGGCGATGCATTCCACTGAGGTTGTGGCGGAGCATAAGGTTGAAATGACTAGCTGGCTGGCTGGTAGTGATATTAAGATGCAAAGGACCAAGGAGGGTATGTAGACCAGGAAGGATGAGTAGGGGGTCCCAAGAAGGAATGGTTGTGGTTTGGTTGGGGTTGTAATATGCATGGGACAACCCTTGCATGCCCTGCTGGTATGGTCTAGGCCCATGAGGTCTCCTTTGGTTAATGTAGCAGAGCTGCTCAGTGACCCCTTCAACTCCTTGATATACAAATTTGAGTCTAGGCAAAGAAGGGCACTTGTCTGTGGAGTGGTTTTCTTCACAGGCTGAGAAAATTTCAATAGAGTTCAATGGACATTCATTCCTAGGATGCCTCCTGGTGCATCTAAGACAAAAAATGGCCAAGGCTCTCTCTTCTTCCTCCTGCTTCCTCTTAATGTGCATGGTGTCCATTTGCAAGGCAAGGTTTTGCAGCATCTCACTTTTGAAATCTTCTAGCATGTTTCCAATTTGACCTTTGATGGATGAGTTGGAAGACGATGTACTGACCATAGGTTGACTACCCCTACCCTTTTTCCTAGCTTCCCTAGAATGGTTTCTAAAGACAATCTTGATATCCTCATAGGGTAATTGGTAGATATATCCTCCTGCTAACAAATGTAGGGTATCCAAAAGATCTTCCCTTACTCCCCTAAGCAGGACCAACTTTAGTGACTCAGGGTCAAGTATGCACATGGCCCTTTTGTAAATAAGCTGGAATCTTTCTTCATAATCCTATAGGGATTCATCATTGCCTATGGTCATCTTGGAAATTTCTTCTTTAGTATCCTTTGACTGACAGTAGTCCCGATATTTGTTGTTAAAGGCCTGCTACATCTAAGCCCAAGTTTTGATGCTATCTCTAGGAAAACCCATGAACCAGCGCAATGCTGCATCCTTGAGGGTAGATGGAAATAGTTTTAACTTCTACTCATCATCTATATAGTCATAGGTTCATCATATAATAACAAACTTAAATAGGAAACTATCAGGGTCCTCTGTGGTTAGGTCATGGAAATGAAATAGGGTAGAGGGGCTTATATTTTTCATCTTAGTGTCCCCATTGGTTTTCCTGATGGGGAAGGCAACCTCAACTCTCTCTCTATTCCCTCTGTCATTTTTGTTTTCAGCCATTGGTTCAGTAGGAATGGGTTCTTCTTCTTTGTCTTCCCCTGTAGGTTCTTCAAATATGTCAGATTTCTCACCTAAGGGTTCCTCTAGTTCACAACTACCGAAGAAGAGGGAAGGTTGGCTGTTTGATGCAGTGGGGGTATTTGGAAAAAATTTCCCTAAGCTGTCCCTATTCCTACGAGGCATGAAAGGAAATATTTTTGGTTTGGTTTTGTATTTTTTCAAACTAGGAAAGTACTTTATAGAGTTGAAATTGTTGGTTGAATGAAAATTATTGACAAAATGAAAAAGCTACTTGCTGAATTGAAATATTTCTTGCAAAATGGAAAGGAAAGCAGAAAATGCGAAATGGAAGAAAGGAAACAACTAGATTACTTTTGCAGAAATATACTAATGACAAAATATTGAAGACAAGAAATAGAAGAAAAGAAAGAAGTAATCGCATTTTACTTAGACACCTCCCCGATAATGGTGCCAAAAAGTGATGAGTGCTAGTATTGCAGCAAGGATGCTGTAACTCCTGGGCTACTAAATTTATTTTATCAACCTGGGGTTCATACAAACTTGGAGGTGACATTGCTGTATACACAAGTAAAAGTGATGGTTCTGCCTGTTGTCACTATTCAGCAGAGACCATTGGGGTTCCAAGCCAGAATTCTATGGAGTCAGAAGAAGCTTGATTCTTTGATGGAAGAAAGGTAAATCTACTCTAAGAGAGAGTTACTCTACTACAATAATGGAGAAGGTTGACATGTAATGCTAAATCACACCATTTCCTAATTAACCGCTAAGAAACTATGCTTGGAAGAAATGCTAAATCGACATGAAAAAAATGCTACTATCTAAGTTATAGAAGTAAGAAGCATCAAACATCACTAATGTGAAAGTAAAGAGACTGAACTAAATCTGTTTTTTCTTTTTTTGTCTTTTTATGCAAAATCAAGTATGCAAACTAATTTCTTCTGTTGATGTGGCAGGTGAATTAAGGATGTTTGAGGATGGTTGGAAGGGTTATAAGAAGGTTGGATGGTGTGGAGGACCCCTGGGAGGCTTTTGGTGACTTCATAGAGGTTTTCCATCAATTTGGCCTCAAAACATGCCATTTTAGGAAAACCTACAGGATGTACTAGAAACCTACAGGATCCCCTGTAAACCTACAAGATACAGCCGAGAGCAAAATGTGAGGTTTTGGAGGTGATGGAAGGCCTAGGAAAGGTGTGTGATGGGTGGAATGGAGTGGGAGAAGTTTTATGATCACTCAGAAGTCAACATCTAAGATAGTAGATGGCTAGGTTCGTTTAATGTGCTTGGAAGAATTTCTATGAAAAATGATGAAAAACTAGTGAAGGTGATGGTGAAAACAAGGGATGGCTAAGGTGGATGGAGTGGAAGGTGGCTACTGGCTATGAAGTCTTAGTCTCCTCCTGAACCACTTTCTCTGCACAAAACATGTATATCTTCCAAAAAGCTATGCAAACAAGAAACCTTTCCACAAACTAGAAAAACATAATTAATGAATTAACCGCATACACTATGCATGAGGAAAGTTGTTGAAAGGAATGAAAGCATGGATGAGATCTACTATAGAAATGGAGATGAAAAATATGACAATGGAAATCTACCTTGCGAAACTAACCAAATACTAATTTGGAGACAGTAAGCTCCAAAGCTCATAAAAGAACTAGAAATTTGTGTTTTTGGGAGTTCTTAAGGGTACCTTCCTCAAGTCATGATCCCAGAGGGAGGAAGTGAGGCTGAGACACCTTCTAACAACCTTATGGTGATCCTTTTTTCCCTGCTAACCTACTACTGAAGTAAGGCACAAATGGAAGAAAACTAACCAACAACCAATCTAATCTACATTACTTGTAATGTAAATGCATCTAAAAAGCAAATTAACAATGAAGCTATGAAACTACACTAAACATACATATACAAGAAATAGGAGCCTTGTATTCTAGGGTTGGGCCCTAACCGAAGAGCTTCAACCCTTTGAGTTAACTTAGTACTGGCTCAAAACAAAACTCATTCTTATTACCAAAACATCAAATTACATCAATAGAACTTTCACAAGTATTGCAGCTTCAAAATAGGTTAGAGTTTTAAAATAAAAATATAAATCCTACTGAGGTCATAAAAATCTCTACTTATACAACTGAAGTCCCCAATGACTTCCTTAAAATTAGGGAGGCTCAACTCCCAAACTTGAGATAAACTAGTGCTTTGTCTCTCACTTGCTCAGCTGCCTTCTAATCCTCATGATTTGGCTATTTGCACTCTGAGCTAATGTGATGAGTGGATGAATATTCGAATGGCTTAGTAGTAAATGAGGAGGATTTACCTCCTACAATCCATCTCCCTTGTCCCATTCGAGTTTTTACCTTAGTCTCTGCCAAAATTTCTTGATTTTCTCCTTTAATCTTGCATTCAATGAATATTAGTCCACTAAGCATAATATCCAACTCTAACTCACCTCATAAACAAAATATAATAAAAACATGTAATAAGTTATGAGAAAAGTTGGTTTGACTAAGCTAGGAGGTGAATCAAGGCCCATATAATTACCCAATTATGAGGCTCATCAAGTGCCATCCCCAGCTGGAGCCACTGTTAGGATCCTATAATTTATAGGAGCTCAAGGTATTTGAGTATTGTATCTCAGGAATCTTATATTGTAAATACTTTTCAATCTGTGAATGATTTCCAAATAAAAGAAAAATAGAATAAAAAATGCAAAGAGGGTATAAATAAAAATAGAAAAAACAAAAATATCGAAAAAGAATGAAAAATAGAACCCCATTAAAAGAAAAACAAAAAAAGGAATAATATTGAAAGCTTTGCAAGTCTAAATGCCACTACTGATAGATAGTTCTCTTCATCATTGTTAAATAAATATTGTGTGTAGCCTGTTGAAAATGCCACAATGACTAGCTATTTGTTTATTCATATAGTGTAATCATTGTTAAACTTGTTTAAATTTCTATAAATTAGGTTAGAGAATAAAGATTTGCCAAATAGTCTAATCTTGGTAAATCAGTAGTTAGGTAGAAAATGAAATTGATTCAACTGTTTAATCTGAATCAATAGGAGAAATAAATGATAGTATAGATAGTTTTTCATTATGTATAAAAGAAAATAATGTGGGTTTGCTAGTCTAAGTGCACCCTTTAGAAAAAATAAAATGTTAGTTTAGTTAAGGGTAGGTAAAATAGTTAGTTTTGTAAATATAGGCTTATGCAATTTTTATCCTAAGTTTTAATGTCATGGTAAAAGGGAAAAATATGCGCAATGGGATAAAATGATTTTTCATGTATTATTCCTAAACTTTTATCCTAAGTAAAAAAGGAAAAACGTGAAAGGAACATGGTGAAAAAGTTTCTCTGTCGTATATAGTTAAAAGATAGCGGTGTCAGAGCATCAAGATCCTATCCCACTCATGATCCACAGCCTGTATCCCCACCACGACCCCTACGCCATTCACCTACTGCCACGTCGCCTAGCCATTAACCACTTAAATGCACTCCCAACAAAATAACCGTTTGGCATTAAATTCATAATTATGGGGTAACTGTTCAAACTTAACGGTCCCGCACCACCTCTAATGGATTTCACCATGCTCTTCCCTTTAGAAGCTTTCAGGAACCATCACTTTCCTCCTTTTCCTACTCATCCTCTCACTTTCCTCATTTTTACTGGCTCATTCTCTGTAATTGACAACCTTTGCATAGCGACCGTTGTCAGAGATTTTCCTCGACCAATACCAGATCCAAATTGACAATCTTCCGTTCATTTCCCTTGAGAGTTCATTTCCCCAACCATTTCCACGGTAATATTTCTGTCAATTTCTCTTATCTTTCATTAATACAGTCATGCCTCCCAAAAGAAAAACTCAAGATAAAACTATTAATCCCTTGATTCCTCCCTCCATAGATTTAGATCACATCCCTTTGGCTGACAGGGATTATCGAATTAGTGAAGCCCAATGTGACTGTGACTTTTTAGAATTATACTATTGGATGGAAGACAAGCATGTAGATAAAATTGATGAAATTAGACTCTGGGAGTCCAATATTCCCCATTATATTTCTCCCCTCACCTTCCAAGCCCCTGAATTTACCAGAAAATGTCAAGCCTGTTATGTCCCTGCAAAAAGATCTATCATGGCCCCATTCGATGACATCCTCTTTACCATTACTGTCCAGTCCATAGACCAAATGATGCTAGCTCCCACTGTGGAAAATAATACTCCTTTCTCCTTAGAAGCCCTCACCCAACGTTATCTAGATTTTGCTACTAGAGCTAAAATTTTTGAGATCTTCTTGTCAAAGAATGCCCAATTACCTAAAAAGAATCCTCCATATCCTTCCTCCATCTTCCCTGATCTATTCAAATAAATCATATCCATAATTTCCTATATTTTAGTTTATTATTCTAATCAGTGGGTAGATGAGCCCATTTTAGGTTTCCTCTCCATATTTTCCACAGACAGTAAGCCATCCATTGTGTTCAATTTCAGTCAATTCTTGGCTGACAACGTTCATGAATAGTTTTCTAAAATTTCCCACAAAGCAGGTGTTTAATTACACCTCTATTCTAATCTACATGTTCCTTTACTATCAGGCAGATAAGTTCAATTTTGCAATGTAGAAGCTTGATGATGTAGGAAACCAACAAACAATGATCTTTTTGACTTCATTGATCATGAAAGAACATCAAGATTTCTCTTATAAGCAGTTTTTTGAGGATTTTGTTCACCTAGCAATGAACATCCTTAACAGTTCCATACAACCCAGAATCAATGAAGATATTAAGAGAATTTTGCATCTAACAGATTAGTCCAAGATTGGGGATTGGTATTTATACGAAAATTACACATAAATCAGAGTTTATGGTTGGGAATTGGCACCATATAAACTCCCTAAATACCTCCCCATGAGGATTTTTTCCCTAGAGTATATTAGATAGATGTTAAATTCTAATGACATTCATTTTGTAGTGGCCAAGAAGAAATCACAGTTCTGAATAAAGACACAGGTGGGCCCATTTGTATGTAATACCAGGACAACAGGTGAAGAAGCAGACAAGATGCTTAAAGAAATGAAGTTCAACCTAAGGTTTACATGGTCTTATGACCCTTGTGGCATTATTTCAAAGCTCAAAGTAGAAAATAAAAGTACTCCCTACATCCATACTTCAAGGCCTCAAATAGAAAACTATGCAAATCAGTTGGAATGGACAGAAAACACTTTGCAGGAAGCTGAAGAACAACTCTTTTCTACCTCTAGTTTGCAGACTCCCACTCCTCAGGAGAAATCTTGCAAAAGACAAAGGGAGGAGGGATCATCATCAACCACTGGAAGTGAAGCTAGAGAGTTTAGGATCAGTTATAGGAAGAGGACAAAATTGAATCCTAGGATAGATGTGCACAAAGAGACAGAAGAGCAGGCTGCCATCATAATTACAGACTCACCACCTACAACCAACAAATTTGTAACATCTACTATTGGACCTTCATCATCACAAGGTCAAAAGGAAAAATAGAGTCACAGAATGTCCAAGGAGAGAAGGAAAAGACAGTTTTTGATAGGTACATGGAGATTAATATTAAGAATGAGATTAATAAAAGTAGTACCTATAATCAATTTTGGACAGACTTCCAGCTCACAGAGCAGATTATTATCAGTGTTTGACAAAGAGCACGGGAAGATGCAAATGGATTTTCTTGAGGCCCAGAATCCACATCCAAAAACATCAACAGAATATAGGAGCACTACATTTGAGTTTAGCACCAATGACATACATCCCATTGATCAAATGGATATGCATAAGAAGACTGGTGAGATGATATCTTCTACTTTAACTAACACTACTATGTCATTGTCTAAGTTGCATGTTTCATTTGCTAATGTTCAATATCAGTTGAAAATGGAGAAAGTATCTTTCTTAGAAAAGGATAACATGATAAATTGTTTGGAAGATTGCGTGGTAAAGATAGGATATGATCCCAAAGATGTCAATGTTGCACAAGAGATCATCAAGAAGAAGAATTTGGACATTGCAGCATTGAGAAAACAACTTAAGCTGCCAGCCATAGAGGACCCCTTAACCAAGGACATTGAAGAAAATGAGGCACAGAAGGATGGCATGATGAAGTTGATTATAGAGTAGAACATATAGATTAGAAAAAAGAAGAAATGGAGAATATGATAAAGGAGAAAGAACAAAGTCAGAAGATGGCCATTATCCCCCCTGAATGCAATATCCATTTCTCAGCTTCCAAGTATAGGAAAAACCACTACAACTACTTCTTCCACTCATACTACAAGTGTTGAAGAGGTGAACAGGGCACTGGAGAACATGTCAATCCAGTCAAAAGAGATCAAGACTTTGCAGGTGCAACTCAAAACTTTAGAAGTATAGAAAGCGAAAGATGAAGCTTCTCGTATCACTGAAATGCAGAAATCACAGAGATTTTTGGAGAAGTTGTAGAAGGTAGAAAGGGATACCTCAACTGGTCAGACCTTGTCCCAAGCTAAGGAAACCATTTGGATGAGTATTCTAGACTCTATGAATGAGATTTAGACATCTATCCAAATCATCTTTGAGCAGAAGGAACTGATAGAAAAATCTACTGAAACCATTGTTTAGGGAAGGGAGAAACTTGGAGAAATGCCCACAGAAGCCTCCAACATCATCAAATTCCTGAACTTTAAGTCCAAATATGAAATTGAAGAATTAGGAATCAGTGATAGAACTGCCACTATATTAGAAGTAAAGAAGGTTTTGACCGAAGGAACCTTATTGATCAATTGGAAGAAAGGTGTGAAACATTAGAGCTGGGAATAAATAGGTTCTGTAACAGAATTGAAGCATTGATCCAGAAAGGGCTACCCAACATTTATGTAATTAATGATAAGTTAATCACTCAGGAAGACTATGTTTTGAAAATGAAGGAAATGGCCAGAAGCAATATCAAGTTCAGTGGGATAAAGGGGAGTATGATAGCAAAGGCATTTTTAGGAACCATGTCAAATGATTTCTACATACAGAATGAGATAAAACATGTTTTTACTATGAAGCCAACTTTTTCCAAATACACAGAGGTCAATGAAATTTACTGTAGGGTATTAAATTGACCATACCAGATGAAAAGGGATGGGAAGAACTATGCGATTTACTATATTAAAAAAGTAATTCTGGTGCAATAAGACAACAACCAGCACATCAGCCAGCACGACAGTCAACACATCAACGCAACACATTTTTGGGTTGAATCAGCAACCAAATCCACCAAAACAGAGCCACCTTTCCATCCATGTGTCTATGTGGACTATTTTTCTGCTAGAGATAAATCATATTGTTTTGTAACTAGGCTAATAAAACACTATCAGTTCTGAAAGCGTTTTTGTAATTATTTTGTATAAATACTTCACTGTTTGAAGTATTAAGGGTTGATTTCTGAATGTAATTTCTTCTGCATATTTTAATTTTCAAAATGCTAGAGCATTAATAATACAGGGAACTTTTCACACGATTCATGTGGTGTACCAAATGGTGATGTGTTCCTTCTGTTTATTTGTTTAAACATTGTTTTTTATTTCTCCGTTATTATGAATATCTCAATTATTTAACAAAAACTGTGATGAATAGGATTTGTTATCTAGAGGACCCTATTCTGGTCATTAATCATCTTCATGTTTTCCACTGAAGTCAAATTAAGGAATTCTTAATTGCTCCTTAATTTCTATTGGACCTTACACTTCTGTTCTTCCACAATCCATTCAATTTCTGAAAAGATCCAAATAGTGCAACCTAGCTTGCCCTGTGAAACTCCTCTAAAATTTGATGCCAAGTCCAATTATATCTATAGACTCCATCACCCAATGGAATTATATCCATTAAATCAACCAAACCATTCAAACAAAACAATTAGTGCATTCATAACTAACCTAAAAGTTACACATAAAACAACTAAATTTTGCAGAGAGATCCCTCTCTAAAGCTGGGAGGGCTAGATCCTAGCTTCCAAAGTGGTTTTGATGCCGTCCCATGTGTTTACTCCTTCAACCTAAAAAAATACATAATGACAATAGGTCCAATTATGGTCAAGAATTCAAAAGGTCCAAAATATCTAGGTGATAACTTCACACAACTTCTAGGGGTGATTTTCTCGTGTGTCACTTTCAAATACACACGATCTTCCACATTAAATTCTTTTTTGAAGCATTTTTAAATTTGCATAACTCTTTTGGCGGTCTTGTGCTATTTTTAAATTTTGTCTGGCCTATTTAACCACTTATTCCATTTCCTTTAACATATTTGGCCCCAATACTAACCAATCTTCAAGATGGTTCCAAATTAGAGGTACTTTGCATTTTCTACGATAAAATAATTCAAAATGACTAATCTTCAAAGAAGTTTGGTACCCATTATTATAAGAAAACTCAACTAGGTGAAGGTAATATTCCCACTTAGTTGGTTTTTCCATAACATATATTGTCTAAGATTTGGTTAGTTCTTTCCGTTTTCCCATCGGTTTGGGTGTGATAGGTTGTACTGAAATTTAATTTGGTACCCATTCCTTCAAATAACCCCTTCCCAAATTTTAAAGTGAATTTGGCTTCACAGTTTAAAATAATAGTTTTGGGAATACCATGAAGCCTAACTATTTCCTTCATGAAAGTTTCTACTATGTTGATAGCTTTAAAAGTAGATTAAATAGGGATAAAGTGTGCAACTTTGTTAAGCTTAACTACCACTGCCATTATTGAATCATGCTACCTCTTAGTCCTTGACAGTCCAATAATGAATCAATGGATACGGTTTCCCATTTCCATTTTGGAATTGGTAAAGGTTGCAATGATCCTGCCAGATGTTGATGGGAAGTCTTCACTTGTTAGCATTCTAAACATCTAGCCACATATTATGTTGTTGCATATTTCATATTAGGCCAATAATAATCCTTCCTTAAAAAAATTATCATCCTTTGATACCCATGATGACTAGCTGTTGGTTTCTTGTGTAAATCATTTAAGACGAAGGTTTTCAATTCTGGGCCATTAGGAAAGTAAATTATGCCTCTAAACAACAAAAATTCTACATTCTTTACTGAAAAATCAGTTTCATCTTCACTTAATTCCTTAATTCCTCAGTTTTATGCAATCATATTTTTGATATGCAAGTATTCTTAATCAAATTTTGCTATTGTTTTTAACCTTTCAATCAAATATGTTTGCCAATTTTTTGTTGAAAGTGTGCAGATTTGATGTATTTTTCTGCTCAAATCATCAACAATTTTATTCTCCTTGCCTTTAATATGTACAATTTCAAAATCATACTCACGAAGAAATGCTAACCATATCGTTTGCCTAGCATTTAAGTTTGGTTAGTCAAAAATATATTTAAGGCTAACATTATTTATTCTTAGCTAAATTTTCCTCCCAATCAGGTAATGTCTCCACATTTTTAAGGCATGCATTATGGCTGCCAATTCCAAATCATGAGTAGCATAATTATTTTCATGGTCCTTTATCTTTCTAGACTCATAATTGATTACATGACCCCCTTGCATTAAAACACCTCCCAATCCTTCTATACAAGCATCTATGCACACAATAAACTCTTTATTGGGGTCAACTAGTTTCAGGAAGAGGGCAACAATTAATCATTTTTTTTGCTTCGCAAAAGTCTCCAGACACTTTTGACTCCATTAAAATTTTGTCCCCTTCTTTTGTAATGAAGTAATATGATATGCCAATTTAGAAAATCCCTCTATAAATATTCTATAATAACTTGTAATCCCTGTAAATGAGCTAACATCAACTACATATTTAGGCACTAGCCACTCAACTATTGTTTTAAATTTTCCAATTTCATGTCGATCCCCTACTTAGACACTACATGCCTCAAATATTGTATTTTTTATTTTTAAAATGAGAATTTTATAAACTTATCATATATCTCATTTTCTCTCAGAGTTTGAAGAACAATTCCCAAGTATTGATCATGTTCTTCCTAACTCTTAGCATAAACCATAATATCATCGATAAATACTATGAAAAATTTGTCAAGAAAAGGACTCAACACACTATTCATTAAGCACATGAAGGTTGTTGGTGCATTAGTGAGTCCAAATGGAAACACTACAAATTCATAGTGTCCATATCTTGTTCTGAATACTGCCTTATGTATATCTTCATCCTTGATTCTTATTTGATGATATCCCAAACTTAGATCAATTTTTGAAAATATTGATGCTCTTTGAAGTTGATTAAACAAGTCATCAATTTGGGTGTGACACCCATGGTACTTTTTCCCTTGATTAACGTAATGAAATAATGTAATGGCTTGAAGTATGGTATAATAAATCCATGATCTAAGAGGGAAGAAAAAAGATGAACCCATATGGGATTAGTTTGCATCTTTAATTAATTTTAAGGTGAAAATAATTAAAAATAAAAGAAGAGGAAGATTCCAAGAGGAATATGAAGAGACCCCTAGTGAAATAATAAAAATGGAAACACACATCATTTTGGGGTTGGACCTCTTCTTGGTGGAGCTCATGAGAAAATTTAGAATAACTTATGAGTTGAGAGAATGGGATTTCCTTGAGAGAAATAATTGTGATTATAAGAGAGAGGAAATGGGATTAAGTGCTTATTGTGGGTTGATAAAACACTCATGGAGTGTTTTACACAATTGATAAACCACTTAGGGTTGCTGCTAGGGTTGAGAAACCACATGTAGAAGGGTGCTTTCTAGGGGGTTGATAAACCACATGTAGAAGGGTGCTTGTTGTGGGTTGATAAACCACTCATAGAATGCTTGACACAACTGATAAATCACCCATTACTGTTAAATTCTATTGTGATTTACTAGCTGATAGACCACCCAGGGTGCTTGCTATTGGCTGATAAACCACTCATAGAGTGCTTGACACAATTGATAAACCACCCTTACTATGGGTTCTTCTATGCTTGACTAGCGGATAAACCACCCATTGTCATGAATTCCCATCCTCTATGTCTTAAAGAAGGCTCTCTGCAACATTGTTGAAAAAGAAATCCCCCTTATATTGTGGATTTGGTTTGGGGGTGACTACTATAAGTAATCTTGGCTACAGTACGTCTAAGGTTGGTTGGAAAATTAAAGTCCCATTTTCAGTTTCCTTTCTTTTAAATGAATTTAATGCTATGAGTTGAGAGTTGTGAATTTAAAGAAAATTCCCTATAAATATTGCATGATGTTGCTGCATGAGTCTTGTTGATTGAACTACTTGAATGTTTTATGAATTTTGTTTATGAGCATTTTCCATGCAACTGTGTGATTCTTGTCTGAAAATGAAATGCTTGTAAGGCTAGTGAAAATGTTGATTTATGTGGCTGTATATATGGTTTATACTTATAGTAGGATTGTAAAGAGGGTTTCCCTATTATTTTATGGAATTTTGATGTTTTGGTGGCATTCTTGGCATCTTATTCCTTCCACCTGCTATTATAAGATTTCTACGCTTATCTATTTCTCAAAGGAAGCCTGTAAGACTCTATTAAGCTAAATGGGAAAGTCCTTGTCCTATATAGACAAGTCGTTTAACCATTCTTTGTATTCCTATCATCAAGAACCCTAAGATGGTATTATTGTAGGAAGCTCACGAGGGATAGCATCATGCATGCTTTGTAGGAACCCAAGAATAAGAAACAAATTCTGTCGCAGGTCCAAACCCTTATAGAACCACCATGGCCAAGCCATGGTTATAAATTGTTGCAAATGGTTTAGGTAGAAAGGCCTTATCCTTAATCCCTTTAAGCTTATCTGTGATCATAGGTGTTATTTTATTGGGCTACTTAAATGTTTGTTTGAAGGCCAAGTCAGTAGCCCATATGACTACATTACATGACTGAGTGCAAAGCCTGTATAATGGTTGGTTGAGATTGAGTGGAAGAAGATCAATAAATCCCAGATGTTAGTTCTACGACTTTATTCCCTGGGAGTGAAAGCAAGATGCATATTTGAGTGAAAGTGGGATGATATTCATTGGATGTTAGGTTGCCAAATGTTACTCCCCGGATGTTATTCTCAAGATGTTATTCCCCGAGAGTGCAAGTAGGATGCATAAGCAAGATGATATTCCTCAAATGTTAGTTCCCTAGATGTTATTCCTTAGATGTTCTTCCCAAGGAGTGCAAGTAGGATGCGTATTCAAGTGAAAGTGGGATGCTATTCCCTAGGTGTTAGTTCCCTAGAGGTTACTCCCCAGATGTTATTCCTTGGGAGTGCAAGCAAGATGCATATTTGACCGAAAGAAAGATGTTATTCCCTAGGAGTGCAAGAAAGATGCATATTTGAGCGAAAGAAATATGTTATTCCTTGGGAGTGCAAGCGAGATGCATATTTGACCGAAAAAAATATGTTATTCCCTAAGACTATTCCCTAGATGATTGAAGTGGGGTGCATGTTAATGAGGATTCAGGGTAACCAACCTATAAGATCTATCCTAGAGGTTTTAAAAAATGCGCAAAGGAGGAAGAATCGAGATTTAGAGCCAGGAAAGGAGAAAATTCTCTGTCAATAAGAAATTTGTCAAATGAGTGGGCGAGTCAGCCCGAAAGAATTACCCAAGAGAAAATTTGGAAGTGTAAAGCATTAAGGGTCTAGGTAATAGGAGGTTTGCTGAAAAATGACATCCGGTCGATCTGTATTATATATATATATATATATATATAATTATATATAATATATATATATATATATATAATATATAATATATATATATATATATATATATAAAATATATATGTATGTATGGAAAAATCTATATGAACATAAATATAAGCACGAGTTACAAGGACCAATCCTGTGAACAGGTCAGTATCTGATAAGTCCAATCAAAGTGGCATTGAGAGACTAGTTAAGATTTTTATGTGGATTCCATGTGGAAAAATGGTGACATGGCACCTTTTGATTCATTAGAATTCAATTGGCCATAGCTTTTGATCCAGAGGTCGGATTTAAGTAAAATAATATCACTGGAACCGTCTTATAGAGACGAACACAATGGTGATGTCAAACCAAGACTCTAAGTGAATTGTAAAGATCAAAATTTTTAGACCCCATTTCCATAGCAACACTTTGGATCTTGGGTCAGTATAATAACCAACTCCTTTTATCTAGTGTTTTGGTGAGGATTAAGAGGGGTTATATTACAAAGTGGTATCAGAGCAACAATTCTAGACACTAGACTTGGAGAGGCTCATATGCACGTTCTAGACAATTTATTTATATCACGATATGTTTGATTTGTTAGTTTTCTTTTATGTTGACTGTAGAATGCTATAGTGCATTGTTTATATGCATACTAATTTAGCCTCGTTACATGCTGATTGATACGTGATGGGTAAATATTAATGTAGACCAATGCGAAGAAGTAATCTATGGTAATTGCATGTTGGTTATTGATGGCTAACACTGATATGTATGTAAATGTAGATTGACAGGTATCCAAGTACCATAAGGGAAAAAAAGAAAGAAAGAATGATTAGTAGAGATGAACAACCTAGTATGAACAGAACCCATCAGGGACCTAAAGAAGAATTATTTGGGAAAATGAAGGAGGAGGACACTACTAGACTAGTAGATACTCTTAGAAGCTTAAGAGCTGAAATAAGAAGCTGCAGGGTAGATAATGAAAATATTTTTAGAGATCAAGTAGAAGTAAATGGCATACTATTGCAAAGCTTATCTGAATTATAGAGAAAAAGGCAATAAGAAGTCAACACTAACCATCAGGACAAGAACAAACCTAAGGATATCCCATTAGAAATATACAAGTACAAATGGAATGATAAGAAAGAAGAAGACTCCCAATCAAAAATGATGATAAGACATGCAGAGGGAGGAACATAATTGCTCAACTTTCCAGAAAGAGAATTAAGTAATCCTAGTCAATCATCGGATAATGAAGCTATCAAATATCATCATCAAAGGAAGAGTAGAAATACTCCCATGCAAGAGGAATTCAAGAAATTAAAACCCCCAACCTTTGATGGAGAGGTAAATAATTCAAAGGATGCAGAGGCTTGGTTTTTGGGAATAAAGAAGTACTTCAAGCCACATGACTATATTGAGAACATGAAGGCTAGGGTAGCTACTTTCAACTTGAAGGGAAAAACTGATATATGGTGGGAGGATTTCAAGAACATCAAAGGTATAAGAGAGAAGGAGTTAAATTGGAGGGAGTTTGAAAAGTACTTCAGAGAAAATTACCTATCTGAGAAATATTATGACACCAGAGCCAAGGAGATCTATGAGCACAAATTGGGGCAGATGACACCTAAAGAATATACTAGCGAATTCCTGGAGCTACTAAGGCATGTACCTTACATCAAGGATGAGAAGACCAAGATCCATAGATATGTTAGTGGATTACCATAGGTATACCGAGACAAAATAGAATTTGATGATCTGAAGACTTTGGAGGAGGTCTTCTAGAAAGCTAAGCATTGTTATGAATAATCTAAGCATAAGATTGAAGTCCAGACTGATTGGAGGAAGAAAAGGTGGAAGGTTTAATAACTTCACTAAAGGTGAGCATCAACAAAATTCTATTGTCAGTAGAAATAAGCCACAAAAATTAGGGAATGAAAAGATGAAAGAAGGGTGTCAATGCTATAGTGTGGAGAAAACCACCTAAGGAAAAATTGCCCCAAGATGCAGAATTCTGGTGCAAAGATACACAACATACATGAGGCATCGACTGCGAATGATGTGGCCCAGAACATCCCCAAAATATATGTAGCATTGGATAATAGACAGGAAGTTCAACAAGCAACGATCATTCAAATGGAAGGTATGATAAAAAAAAGTTTGTAGTTTCAGTTTTAATTGATTCAAGATCCAATTTTAGTTATATCAATCTTAAAATTGTGGAAAAATGTAAATTGTTGTTGTTACCTTAGATATAGTTTTGGGCTAAAGGGGAATTAGTGCCGAGGACATCTATTTCAATGTTAATTAAAGTATTTTAAATATTTTTCCAAGAGACAAATTTGTACTATGTAATGGAAATTGTGTTTTTGGTGGCAAGAAACCCTCCTTAAATTTGACCAAATATAAATGCTTACAACTTTTATAAAGATATAAAATGGTGAGAAGAAAATAACAGAAAACTGATTTAGTATTGGGCTATAAAGAATCCAATATATAAACCCTAGATAGATTTTTTAATGGAATATGAAAAATAATGGAATGATAAGAAATGGAGTGCTATTTAAGGTTTTACAATTAAGCTTCACAAGTATCTTCTACAACCATTAAGAAATGTATATAAATATGTTTATCTTCATAGAAAACCAGCTGCTATTACACACGTGCCTGAAATAGAAGAAAAATAGATAGAAGTTTCACAAAAGGAAAACACACATACTGTAAGCCATCAATATAATGTAATCCACTTTTGATGAAATTTATTCTTCAAAAAGAGTGTGAATATTACACAAAATTCACTTGCATAAAGTCTCTAAGGAAAAATCTTGGAACCCTTCTTCAGTGGTTCCTCTATATTTTTAAAGGAAAATTACATCAAGGGAAGTTTTGAATAACTGTCAAAATTGTCTAACAACTTAATTTGCTTTTAATTAAAAACTTATGTAGTTGTTACAAAATAAAGTCTTCATTTTTGAATTTTTATATGATTGCTGGAACGTTGACCCTGGGACTCGATGCATGGTTCCATGCCTTCAGTTGTAGCACACTTGATCAAATCTAGACATATTTTCCAAATATTTTCATCAGGAATGACACACTGGATCATCTTTTGAAAAACAACCTTAAAAACTATCAATTTGGTAGATGACCATTGTGCTTCCTTTCACTGCCACAATAATTTCAAGGTGGAGTATGTTCTACACTTAGCTTATATTAACTCTTTCTCATATGTCTCCCAAGAAAGAAACTCACCTCGCACACCCTAACAACCTAGTAGTCCAACTCTTGCTCTTTGATCATATTTAGAATCAAATGAATCCATAGATTTCTTGACAACTTCCAATTTGTTTTCAATTTGATTAAGCAGGAGGTGCTTTTCAAATTTTTTTTTTCTCCATGATTACTTTAATCCTGTCAACAATATGCATTGCCTTTAATTATGATGTAGACTTTTCATTTAAATTTTTTATGATATTTTTAGCCTTCTTTGTTTCTTTTTGTACTTATTCCTTACATGAAGTCACAATCATTTGAACCTTTGTGAGAGAAACTATTTCTTCAACAATGATTTGAAAATATCCCCATTTAGAGAAAAGTTGTTGAATTATATCGTCCCAGGCAATTTTTCTGGCCTCAATCAAAGACATATTACCTTTCAATCTGTTCTTTATCTCCTTACTATCCTCTTGAGCCGATTTATATTTCTCAATGATCTAGTCATTTTATAGCTTTGTTTATTTTAATTTCCTTTATTTAACATTCAATTATGATTGAGACATAGCTAAATTGTCCTAGAGATTCTTCATTTCAACTTCTGTGAGAGTGAGTTTAGTCATCACTTTTGTTAATTTATTTGAAGGGTCTTCTAACTCACTGGATACCACAATTGTACTTACATGACTTTTAATAGACTACTCCACGTCTTTGAACTTTTCCTTAAAGGCTACCATCTCTTTGTTCCTAACCATCAACTTAGTCATTAATTGATCCTTTTCTTTCTCTACATGGGCTTTCTCAATTGTTTGAGCATGTTCTGTCACAAGAATCTTTATCATTTGTCTTAAGGATTGCATCTATGACTCTATGATTTATATCAAAGTTTTGATCACCTCTCTCTCATTTGTATCAACCCCTAGCTTGATAATACAAATTTTGAGTGCTTCATTTTGTAAATAAAAGGCTCTAGAATTGGATTTCTCTTGCTTAATTGTGTTTGAAGCCTTTTCAAAGATTTTTTTAGCTTTATTAATTGTTAATGAATTTTTACTTAAATAACTATACAACATCTCACCTGTCGGCTTATGTAAATTGGTTTTATCATGCAAAGCGATATCAACTGCATTTAGAGGCAAATCAACTGTTTTTAATTCAGGGCCTGAAGGAAGTGACTAAATAGTAGAGTGTAAGAGGGAAAGTTTCAACTGGTTCCTTTCAAAATCCATTGTTGAGAGTAGTGTTGTTTGGTAGGAGGGAGTTGCTTGCATAGCCAACTGAGACATCATATCATTCTTCATATTTTGACTTATTTCTTCAATTTCTTGGTAATTCTTAAATGTTACATTCACTATAGAAGAGGTTCCTTCAATTGTAGGCATTTCTAGCTCTGTAGAGCTAGAAGGAGTGGTAAGATTAGGATTTTCCAAGTGTACTTGAAAACCAGGCTAGATGGAGGAGTGTTCTCTTAGCTTTATTTGAATTTCCTCTTCATATCCAATATCTATCATTTCCATAGTATTCCTTTTCAATTTTTTCTCTTTGACTGCAAGGAGTTTCAACATTTATTTCTTGCTGAAACCGGTTGACTAACCAAGTTTCCTGATAGGCCATCTTCTCAATTTCAGTTCTACATTCATGAGGGTATCGTACAAAGTTAGTTTCCACACATTTGTCAGAAAATCACATGATAAGGGTCATACTTCCATTTCTCTCCTAGTTCAAAACGAAATTCTTTCATCATCTCTTCCACCTAGGTAAGAGCTTGTCTAGATTTCACTATAAAAGAGTCTACAACATTCTCCAATTTGAGCATATATCCTCTGCACTTGGGGACAAAGTGGACTTGATCCACAATAAGACTTTTCCTTATGAAATCTAGAGAAAATATCCTCATAGGAAGGAAAACTAGCAAATGATAAGGTCACTTATCTTCATGTATTCTTCAAAGATATACTAGTCTTCAACCCTAATATCCTTACTAAGTTGTAGAAACTACTTTTTCCGTGGAAAAATTATTGATGGATGTGTGTTGTTCAATTTGGTATAAATAATAGCCAAGAATGTTAAAAAGGACTAGGAAAGACCCTCATTATTAGGTTTCTTCTTGAAAAAATTGACCCATTCAACCACAAACCTCCTTTGTTTCTGAGCGTCAAATAAACTTAGACCCAAATAATCAAATTTGTCAACATGGTCATACAAGGACAAGTAGACAAGGACAAAAAAGTGTCTAAAATAGCTAACAAATTGAAAATTGTTAATTTGGAATTTAATTGACTTGGCTAGATAGGATGGGATGTTAAGGACAACATCTGGTTGTAACATTGTTATCGGGAAAACTAGTGTCCATTCAGAGCTGCTAGTCCCATTTGAAGCCTTTTCTAAGAGTTTTTTAGCTTTATTAATTGTTAATGAATTTTTACTTAAATAACTATACAACATCTCACCTGTCGACTTATGTAAATTGGTTTTATCATGCAAAGGGATATCAACTACATTTAGAGGCAAATCAACTATTTTTAATTCAGGGCTTGAAGGAAGTGACTAAATAGTAGAATGTAAGAGGGAAAGTTTCAACCGGTTCCTTTCAAAATCCATTGTTGAGAGTAGTGTTGTTTGGTAGGAGGGAGTTGCTTGCATAGCCAACTGAGACATCATATCGTTCTTCATATTTTGACTTATTTCTTCAATTTCTTGGTAATTCTTAAATGTTACATTCACTACAGAAGAGGTTCCTTCAGTTGTAGGCATTTCTAGCTCTGTAGAGCTAGAAGGAGTGGTAAGCTTAGGATTTTCCACGTGTACTTGAAAACCAGGCTAGATGGAGGAGTGTTCTCTTAGCTTTATTTGAATTTCCTCTTCATATCCAATATGAATTTTTACGTTATCTGGTGGATGAAAATCTTCCATCTCAATATCTATCATTTCCATAGTATTCCTTTTCCATTTTTTCTCTTTGACTGCAAGAGTTTCAACATTTATTTCTTGCTGCAACAGGTTGACTAACCAAGTTTCTTGATAGGCCATCTTCTCAATTTCAGTTCTACATTCATGAGAGTATGGTGCAAAGTTAGTTTCCACACATTTGTTAGAAAATCACATGATAAGGGTCATACTTTCATTTCTCTCTTAGTTCAAAACCAAATTCTTTCATCATCTCTTCCACCTGGGTAAGAGCTTGTCTAGATTGCACTATAAAAGAGTCTACAACACTCTCCAATTTGAACATATATCCTATGCGCTTGGGGAAAAAGTGGACTTGATCCACAATAAGACTTTTCCTTATGAAATCTAGAGAAAATATCCTCATAGGAAGGAAAACTAGCAAATGATAAGGTTACTTATCTTTATGTATTCTTCAAAGATATACTAGTCTTCAACCCTAATATCCTTACTAAGTTGTAGAAACTACTTTTTCCGTGGAAAAATTATTGATGGATGTGTGTTGTTCAATTTGGTCTAAACAATAGCCAAGAATGTTAAAAAGGACTAGGAAAAACCCTCATTATTAGGTTTCTTCTTGAAAAAATTGACCCATTCAACCACAAACCTCCTTTGTTTATGAGTGTCATGCAGAAAGAGTTATTTTTGCTGACAAAACTAACCTCCCTAGGAGTCTAAGACTCTCTAGTGACAAACAAGACAATTAAGAGCAATCCTTCTCTAAACATACATTATTCTATGAGAAACCAAGTGTTTTTCGATCCTACCTCAAGTCCAACGCTTGTTGCAGCAGTCCAGCCTCGTCGATCCAGATGAGCTCCTCCTTCACTTGGAAACCTGCATACACTAACAATCAAACGATTACATAACACCTGAATATTCCATAAAACAAAACATATTCAACATATAGACCAAGGAGTAAATGAAACAATTCATTAATAACAAATCATTGAGAAGAATGGACTTATTTGTATTAATAGGAAACAAAAGAAACCATTACAACCTGAGCCTTGGTGTTGTGCAAGTTCCTCCCAGGGTCCAGCAAGAGTTTCCCTCTACTTTGACAAGCTCACCCACTTCCAAATGAAACAAGAAAGGATGGTAATCTCTCCTCACAAGCTTACAATGGAAGTCCTAATTCCAGCAGCATCTACCCTTTGGAATGTTCAGCTTTCAACCTCCCCTCCCCTGGCCCAATGCCTGTATTTATAGTGTTCTAGAGGAAGTTATTCAGTTCCAACATCAATGGGATACTCCCTCTTTTGGATGGGGTAGCTCCTCTCTTGATGGGATAAGGTCCTCTATCATAGGGATGCATGAACCATCTGGAGGCGCTCAATACACGTCAAACACTCTTCTAGAAGGCTCTAGAAGTGACCACAAGTAACTTTTTAAAGATGAAACTCGTGCCTTTGGACCTTTACAGGGGTACGCACCCATCCCTTGACTTACAGAGCGTACAAGTACGCAGGTACAATGAGCTTGGGATGCGTACACGCAGGCAAGGTAGAGAGAACCTGCGTACCCAGAGATAAACATGTTATTTGATGACTTTCTCTCTTCTTTGAAGTTTGACATGGAGAGCAGAGGTATCAGGCTTG